>VDFB02138312.1:0-26446 GCA_007258455.2 Sequoia sempervirens
AGTGGATTCATTTGATCCAATATCTACATTTGGCTCAACTTGAGCATGAAAACTTCCTACTTGTTGAGCCCTTCCTACACATGTGTCACAAAATATTTTGCAAACAAAAGTGAGAGATGATGTTAAATATATAAGTGAAGTTTATGTATGCAAGCAAACAAATTGATAAAACATGATGAGCTATAAGTGAGAGAAGTTTGTGCTATTTTTATATGCACATCCATACCAGTAGAAGGAAGTGATCTTGACCACTCTCCAACAAGCATTGTCTGAACTTGGGTCTCCTCCCTAACTTCAAGGTCCATGTGTTCTTCAATGGATTTGTTTGATCCAATATCTAGATTTGGCTCGACTCCTGCTTGAGGAATCCCTAGAGCATAAAACATAAAAATAATTTGAGAACATTGAAGTGATGAAAATAAAATATGAAAGACAATAAAACATCAGAATATTGAAACAAAAGAATTGGCTTAAGGAATTGGAGTCATGATCATATAAACATTGCAACTTGAATGACCAAGATGACTTTGAGGATATTTAAAAGTATTTATAGTCATTTAAGTGCAATGATGGTTAGAAACCCTTCAAGGTAAGAGTACCTTTAATCACACACACTTGAGAGTGAGAGAGAGAGAAGAAAACAAGCATGTACCTTGTTTCTTTCTATGATAATTTTCCAAGTTTCGGGATCACTTCTTTGTTCTTCTTCTTTTGACAATTTTCGCTGAGATGCATTTTTCTTTTCTCTTTGTTGTCCCATTTTCTTTCTTTCAACTTAAAGATGACTCTAAACAAGTCCTCTACCAACTTTAGTTAAGCAATTATCTCCCTCCAAATTTTTCCTTGATTGATAAAAATGAAAAGTTGTCGAGCTCCAATATTTGGCTCCTTGATAAATGTGCAAAAACTTCTCCAAAATCTACACTCCAAGTGAATAAAAATTATTGAAGTGTACATGGAATAACTAGATCCTAGTTTAAATGAATCAAGTAGTAAACAAACAAGTTATTTCATTGTGGAGTTTGTTGTTATTTAATTCATAGGTATGCACAACATATCTAGTAATTTTAGAATTTTGGTAAAGTGTCAAAAAATGTATAAATATTAGAGGTATAATTTGAATTGAATTTTCTTAATTATATTTGAATTGAATTTCAAGTTAGTTGTCTAAAATGTATAATAGAGACCGTATAATTTGAATTAAATTTTCTTAATTAAACATTTGAATTGAATTTCAAGTTACTTGTAAGAAACGTATAATAGCTCGATATAATTTGAATTGAATTTCAAGTTACTTGTCAAAAAAGATTATATCTTGTTCTCAACTCAATGGTTCATGTTGCTTAAGTCATTTTTAAAAAAATATTTATTGTGATCAACATGAATGAACTTAATTATAAAATGGCATTGATTTAACTAAAATTCTACTAGAGATCAAATGTATATTGAATATAAGGAAATGTAAGATGTAAGAGGTCATAAAAAAAGAAAACATGTATGTATATTGAATATTTAAAGCAATTGCATGTACATATATTATGTGTAAACATGTTTAAACCATAAGCAAACACATGTACATATATGTAAAGAATTCAATACATATAAACATAACACATATTATAAGTTAAAGAGGCAAAATGTATGTATATATCATATAAGAAAATATATGTACATATATCATAAAAGCAAAATATAAATTCAAAGATCATCTTAATGTCAAATACTAAAGATCAAAAACAAGCAAAATGTATGTATATCATATAAGCAAGTGTAAGATCATCAAATATCAAATACTATTTTAAAGATCATCATATATATAATCAAATACACATGTGATAAAGATCATAACTAGAATGCATGGCCTAATAAGAATGTCTAATTCTAGGATCTAATGGCTATCCGAATGAGAATGGTCCCAAGCCTGATGGATGTGTTGAGCCCCTCGCAAATAAAATTGTGTACAAGATGTGTTAAATAAATATAATTTTTATTAAATAAATTTATGAAAGTTAATTTTAAATGAACTTGTATTTTAAATATCAATCTATATCTATGCATACATAAATATTGCATGTACATATACATGTGTGATTATATAAAAATGTAAAACTCACATGTCCACTGGTAGAAAATTCATCCATAGAGTCACATCGATCATGCACATGATCCGGACCGGCTAGGAGGATATGAGGTATGTCCACCTATAACAATATATATACACACATATATATATCAACTTAAATGAATATCTAGTTAAAAAGAAATTTAAAAATAATGAAAAAAGAATTGAAACATGCACATGCACACATACATGCACATCATCTGATATCAGATGACCTAAGTCCTCTGAAACAGTCGCCTCCACCATATGGACCAAACGATCAAGTGACAAATCAATATCTGCATCCATCTAATCTATCCCATGTCGTGCCAGAAATGATGAATGTAGAGGACTATGAAGGTGAGATGGCACCGATGATGATGAACTAGAACCAATCAACATATTAGTAAAACCCATAGTCTGTGCAGCTACCGTATGAACTGTAGGTGGATTCTGATGTGCACTAGTGCTCGACTGAGAGTGATGGGATCCTCGAACTGAATGACCTCTATGTCTCAAATGATCTCTAACATGCTCTATACCGATCCCATTGTCTGATGCAATGTGGGCATATGCCTCCAACAGGTCCTCAGCCAAACAATGTAGAGTCATGCGTGACATATCTCCTGTAAGTGCATCAAGCTGTGTAGGAGTAGGGATGTCGGTCATTGTAAAAGGATCCATGGTGGTCCACTGTGCTGAAAATGGTGTGGATTGGGAATGTCTAGATATCAAATACTGACCTACATGATCATCAGATATCCTAGTGGTGGCAGCCGCAATGTCACCTACAGTGTCAATTGCTTCCTTTGGGAAGCAACGACAACCTTATCTGCTATGGGGGCTAGAGCTAGGGTGAGAGCAGGAGACCTCTCACCAACCAATACTCCTAAACATTGGGGTGGCTCCATTCCGCCGATGATAGGTGGGCCTATCAAGAATCCTACCACGCTCTTCTGACCAACATATGGTGGAATGTCCATGATAACTTTGAGGCCCAAATGGACTCAAAGATACAACCTGCTGGAACAAACACAATGGAATCTGGTCATTGTTTGGGTATATACCATGTGCCGCTAGAAATCGTGGGTAGATCAATGAGGCCATAGCATGATCAACACATCTGGTGACCTGGTATCCCCTAACCTTACGCACATTTTGATAAAATGGAAAACAAGTGGCTTTTATCATTTCTTTGGTGACACTATCTTGTATTTGTTTAAGGGGAACGCCACCATGTACTTCTTCCCGCATGCGGGAAAGAATAGCAGTCACTCTGTCTTGGGAATATGCACTAGTCCTCTCAAGTTCATCTTTTAGTTTTTCTAGACTATGCAATATTAACATGCATGGTTCACTATATATCCTCGGCTTGCACTCCTGTGGCAATGAATCTCTTGAATTTTTTTATCTCATTACTAGTATTTGCAAACAAAGATTCTAGCAATGTGTGAAACATGATCTACATTTTCCATGCTATATATATACAAGACACCCGAAAACAATGAGACTTTGGTAAATAATATATCTAGATAAAAAGAATACAAATTCCAAAATAGAACTTGTAATTTAATTCATCTACTCATCAATAATATTTCATCTCATTAACTTGGATTTAAAAAGAATTGAAGACAACTATAATCTATAACATAACATCCTTAAATGGTTCAAATTTTAAATGAAACGATGAAAGAAAGAATAAGAATACAAAGATAAAGTATAAAATCATTTGAAAATAATTAGATAAAAATATTTAATCTAATAGTTGTTAACATAAATGAACTTCAATTATATATCTTTGAGAACATACAAAAATTATAGATTGGAAAGCAAAATAAATGTGCTCATATTACTTGAATCAAATCTAATAAAGCCACTTATTGCATACTTGTTATAAATATCTCACATGAACCAATGAAATTCACCGTGCCTCTATCTACCCTCGACATTAATGTTTAAAGGCTTGTTGAGATGAAAAGTAATGTTGATTCCTTACCTAATGGAAACAAAAAAAGACATACATATAAAAATCAAACACAATTCAATTTCTATTAAAAAATTTACATATCCATTTTTTCTTGGATTTTTGGATCCTAGATTTGAGATGCACAATGTTAAAGGAGATCCCGGATGACACATTCAAGGTTCTTTAGTGCTACATATTTGGATTTTTGTGTATGATGATAAGTTACATAAGTTCTGCATGAAATTTAATAGTATTATCTTCCACGGGTCTATTTTTAATATTGAAATTGGCCAATGCAAATATTGGGAATGTTAGATTGAAGTTTTCTATTATTTTAGATTTTTTGACCGTAAAACAAGGATCTAAAGTATATAAATTCTTAACATTTGCATGTGCAAGTGAGATGAATGTTAAGAACTAAAAGTTGTTGTAGGAGGCTACCACACTTAATTATGGATCTCTAATGCTTCATCTACATCATCCTACCCTTGTAAATTTGAAAAGAAAAAATTATTTCCAAAAGGATAGTAAAAAATAAATGGAAATGACCATTGTACAAACTATACATTATAAATGTTTCTAATATAATTATGACTCTAAAGCTCCAACTTTTCTCTTTGTAAAATGTGCTTCAAAATTTACTTAGTGCTTGCATGATTACACTTCCTCCTATTAGGCCATTAGATAAATTCCAAAGTTATTCCCAAAAGATATAATGAGAAAGAATTTTTTATTAAATTGTAGAGTTAATTGTAATTATACTCAACATTTTATGGGATTAAGGAATATTGATTAAGGATTTGATTGATAAAAAAAATTAGTTGAGGGGTTAATATTGGGGTCAATCCTTCAATTGTTCCTCCTAATGAAAATTTAAATATTTTACACTAAATAAATCTACAAAAATGGTTTTTATATGAGGGTCATGAGATTGAGGTACATATACATGTTGACGAGCTTGAAATCATTGATTCACCTATGTATGTGAGGAATGATAATTTGTTGGTATTAATAAAAATTATAAGGGTACTTATTCTTCTTCTTATGTACTAGTGATTGACTTTTATATAAATTTCTATGGACTAACTAGTATTCAAACTTAGGACCTCCCATTTGGTGTTAGGATGCTCTACTATTGAGCTAATGTCTCACATTGTGATGAGTCTTTTTATGGCTTAGGTGTGTATCATTTCTCCAACACACTCCCTTGAACCACAACATAGGTGTCAAATGCACCTAGCTTGGCTCTAATACCATACAAGAATACCAATTATGAGGACCTCCTATAAAAATATGACATGAAAAACCATGAACAATATTTAAAAGATAATCCATAGTCTATCTTATTATTTATGCATATTTTCTAGGACCACCTATGCCCAAAACACAAAATAGTTTTTGTAAATACACCAATTAGATCTTATAAAATGCATTACTTATATCAAATTATATGGTGAATTAAATATAATTAATGATTACTTTTTCTTTTAGTATGAAAGAGGTTAAATTCCAATATATGTTCTAGTGGGCTTGATTGAGTGACAAGGTGGAGTGATTGTTGTAATGAAGAACTTGCTAGGAAAGCTAACCAAGTTAAAATGTACACCTATACATACATCATTTTGGTAATATAGACCTATGTCATAAAACACAATTGAATCCTATTAGTTCCAAAGTATTTTAGCAAAGAAGAGATAGAGGAATTTCCAACATGAGGCATAATTCAATCATAATATAATAAAACCATTAATCCATAGTTCTATGTATAAATGGATTGTTGTAGAGGAAAAGATACACATTTAATTTGCAAGGCATAACTCAACAATATGAAAACATATAGTAGAATATTGTACATTATTCTCAGGATTTTTTCTTATTTGTGAGAAATGCAAACCTTCCATGCTAATTTTCTCTAAAACACACAAATATAGGGGGTAGTGTAATATCCCACCCTTTCCTAAATTTTTCCATAGCTAGCACTTGATATGATAATATCCCAACAACTCTATGAATTTTAAAATTGAATGTTATGGACTATATTAAAATTATTTTGTGGACTAATAAACTAAAGAATATTCTTGATATTTAATTACACGTCTCTTGAGAAAAACAATGATTTAATATCTTATGAGTATTAAATTAGATTATGAGTATAATTTAAAGAATTATAGTCATGATTTTGTAATTGTCATGTAACAGACATAAATATCATTCCTTTTGTTGGTAAAACTACATATTTAGAGTAATATTATGAAGGTTAAATTTAAATGGTTTATCTAGCACTCAAATAATCATTCTAGACTAATATTTGATTTAAAATTTCTTTTACAATGATTATTGATTATATTTAATAAAAAATACTTGATATTCCCACCAAGTTATTAAGGGTGCAAATCAACTATTGACATGGACTAAACTATTGCAAACAAGGTAAATATATATAGTAGGAGTATCAACTAATGGTGAGGCACTTTAAGTCTAATCAAACATACAATATACCAAATAATATTAATGAAATCACTAACCCTAACCCTAATCCTAACCCTAAAACTAACCCTAATCCCTATTCATGATGATAACCCTAACCCTAATCCTATTAATGATTATAAGCCTATTGGTGATGATAACCCTAACCCTAATCTTATTCGTGATGAATAACTTCATTATGATGATAACCCTAACTGTAACCATAACTATAACCATAACCCTAACCCTTACACTAACCCTAACCGTAACCCTAACCCTGATCCTATTCACGATGATAAACCTATTCATAATAATAACCCCAACCCTAATCCCAATTTTAACTCTAACCCTAACCCTAACCCTAACCCTAACCCTAACACTAACCCTAACCAAAATCCCTATTCGTGATGATAACCCTAACTCCTATTCATGATGATAAATCTAATTGTGATGATAACCCCAACCCCATTCCCAATTTTAACTCTAACCTATCCCTAACCTTAACCCCTAACCCTAGCCCTAACCCTAACCCTAATTCCTATTTGTGATGATAAACGTATTTGTGATGATAACCTGAACACTACTATTAACCCCAACCCTAACCCTAATTATAAACCCTAAATGAATTATAAACCTAACCCTAACCCTCATTAAACACTAATTTCAATCATAAGTGTAATCAAACCTTAATGATAACCTTGAATCATAATTCTATTTCAACCTTAAACCTAACCCTAACACTAATTTGTTAAATATAGTATGGTAGTTTTAATATATTAATTTAAAAACTTATGATAAAATTTAACCCTAACCATAATTGTAGTTGTGCCCTAGCCCTAATTTAACCCTAACCTTATTTGAACCCTAACCTTAATAGTAATATTAATTTAATCCTATAGCTAATCTTAATTGAACCCTAACTATAATTAAATCTTAATCTTTACCCTAACTCCAACCCTAATTTAATGCTAATAGAATCATAATCCTAATTAAGTTCCCATTATATAACTTATATAACATTAAAAAAAAATTCCATAAATAACCCTATCTTTAATCAATTTTATTATATGTAACCGTAATCAAAACCTAACATTAATTGAACCTTAATTAAAACCTAACCCTAATCCCAAGTGAACATTTTTTAGCTTAATGCATCAAGCTCATTAATATTTTTAATTTTAAGAAAATATTAAAATCAAAGCTCTAGACTATAATTTATGCCCTTTAGAAAGAATTTAGAAAAAAACAACATTAAAGATAAGATTTTAAGTGAATGGAACACTAATCCCAACTTACACCAACCAAGTACAAATGGGTATTTAGCTTCATGGAGATTCATTCATGGTTGGTGATGGTGCATGAGTAGGCTAATAGAGGAAGAAAGACCATATATTCATTAAGAAGAAATTGGGAGAAAAAATAAGCTAAGTTTAAATTTGTAATGATAAGATGATCTTGATTGAATTATATATATATAGTTCATATGAGAACCAAGGATAACATACTAGAGTAAATAAGCTTCGATAATAAAGGAATCTTGTAAGTATGGGGAAGAAAAATATATCAAACTAAATGCACTACCAAAAGATAGATCAATTGGGATTTTTTTATATGAAAGTGTGATATTTAATTGAAATCCTAATGTATTAATGTTGTATCTTCAACAATCTTGGAATGAGTACTTGGATGCCTATGTTGTCAAAAGATATTATTATTTTACTATTAATTCTCCTCATGTTGAAATTTCCATGAACTAGTTAGGATGCAAATCTCCACCACTAAGCTACCCACCCACTTTATGACAAGTCAATTTACGATTTAGGTATGCTAATTTTTTTGACACCTTTTTCACATTGTGAGATATTACCAAATAATTATAATGGTCATTTGGTTTTGTGTGGATCATGAACCATGTAAGGGTGTGTTTATTGATCTTACTCACCAATAAAATGTATGCATTGAATAATTTTTGTTTTATCATCATTTTATCAACAAGCATATGCATATTTGAAGGTTTATTTAAAATTGACTAATGATATGTTGATTGAAACTATAGGATACATTATTTTACCTTAATTTTTTGGTCTAAAAGATGAGGGAAGTTCTTATTCTATGTCATATTCTTTCTTCTTTAGATGTATCTCATATTTTATTTGGGTATCCATGGATAAAGCAATATCAAGCAACATCATCTATGTCATGCCATTAAGGTATCAAATATGTTTGAACACTAGTAAAGAGGTTACAATTGCAAGAGATCGTATATGCCTTTATTTTAGATTAAGTCATTTAACCTTAAATAATTTTAAGAACATACATAAGGATCCTCTATATAAGTGCAAGGATTCTTTTGCCTAATTTGTAAAATTTCAAAAGGAATAACAATGGTGGGAAAATCAAGACAAGATGCAACAATTTAGAATTCCTAAAGGGTTTACAATTATTAGAGCCAAAGTAGGTTATATGTAGGTTTTATATTATAAAATGATTCAAGAATCTATAAGGCCAAAAGAACCATAAGCATTGCAAAATTTAGTTTAGAAGCATAAGGGATTGGATATTTTCATTCCTAAACATGGTTTTCATAAAAAAATTACTCATGTAGCAAACACACTATAGAATTCACAAAGAAGGTTAGGGTTTTTAGCTTCATTTGTTATATGGAGATATTTTATTGTAATGTACGTAATCAATGATATGATTCTTGATTTTTTATAAGATTTAATATTATAACACCTTAACAAATCAAGCTATGACTTTCATGGTTCACTCCTACATGTATGAAATTTGCATTTTCATCTACAAGTTTAACCCTAAATTTGTAGTTTTAAAATTATTTTGTGACCTTGACCCCTACACTTCTAGTCTTTAGGAATTTATTTATCTCCATTTTTTAGACTATGTTGAGAGCCATTATAATGTTTTTTTGCACTAACTTTCGAAGGAAACTCGTTTTTCCTTACTCAAACCCTTGGATTATGCAAAACGGGGAAGCAAAATACTATATTGAAAATGCTTTAAAAACTTTCAAACAAGTGCAATTTGAATTCAACAAATTTAAAAAAATTTGCATATAGGGTTTCGAAATTAAACAAATACATGCATTTTGAACTCTAAAAAAATGGAATTTTAAATACCTTGTGCTCAATAGTGATCGATACGCGAATTGCAATGATGAAGTTTGAAGAGAGGACCCGAAATTTGCTTTTGCCGGTGAAAAATTTTGTTGGGTCGCCGTTCGGATTATGTTCGCTGCGCGCAGGGACAGTGACTAACTGGTAAATTCACAGTAAAAATGTGAAAGTGAAAGCATTTTTTTTGGTTTTGTCATATTCAGGGGGTTCGGCCGAACCCAGTTCAGCCGAACCCCCTTAAATATTGTTTTTTATTAGGCTCGTGACTGGTTCGGCCGAGCCATGGGTTCAGCCAAACCATATGGCTCGGCTGAACCATATGGCTCGGCCGAACCAATTAATTGGTTCGGCCGAGCCATATGGTTCGGTCGAACCCATTTGATATGAAGAGTGGGAAAATTTTGAAATTTCCTTCCTCTTCAAAAGTGTAAACCACTTATGTGGCTTCACCCTGTGTGTTACAGTTTTCAAAAATTGTTCAATCAAGATTTTTATCTGAGCATGAAAAAATGTGGGGTTATCTCGGTTTTCCCAAAATTGAGGATACACAATACTCATGGCTTCAAGTATTTCATGTCGAGGGAATCTTTCACAAATCTCTGAGGAAAGAGATTTTGCAATTTCCTTCAAATTATCACCAACAGATTTAATAATTCCTTGAAAATCTTCCTAGTCAATAGCTACTTCTCTACTAGAGCCCCTGACTGTCTTACATTGGTACATTTGTATCTCATATCCACATACACAAATGCATAAGTGTCTACTTGCATTAAACTGTAAATAATTATCAAGATCATTCACATCAGTAATTTTCTGCCACATGAAATAATTTGGGCCATCTTGTGTTAGATCTAGATATAGATGATCGAGGGCCAAGCATGTATGTTTACGTAGATTCGCATATTCATTAATATACATAGTTTTGTCTTGGGATTTCTTCACAAGCTCGTTCATCACATCCAGCATGGGGAGAAGACTAGTTAAAGTCAAGAGTGTCTCTATATCGCTTAACCTATGTAAGAGGTCAGGAGCTTTGTCTACTATGTCGTGATGCTTACAGTACATCACTCCAATCAAAGATTGATATTCTGAAAGACCTCGTTGCACTGGTCCATGTAGGGAGATCCATCTGGTATCGACATCCTTGAGAAGCTTGTTTCCTGGTGTTATTCCCTCAGCAAAATTTTGAAATTTTGTGAAACGTTTAGGACTTCGGCAGAAGTATGTGTGGATCTCGCGGACTAGATTTTTGACTTTTGATACTATAGGAAACTTGCTAACATTTTGAATGCTAAATTCATTATGCGGGCCATGCAGTGAATGCCAAGCATGTATGGTGCACAAGTAGTTTGTAACTTTTTGCAAACACCGGTCCTTTGACCTTGCATCACTGCAGCTTCATCAGCTCCTACACACACCAAATTTTTTGCAATTGTCAACTCATCCATACCTGCAATTTCATTCAAAGATTTTTTGACTAGTTCAAATATATTTTGCGATGTTAAACTATTCTTCATTTTATGAACACAAAGAAGATGAGCTTAGTGGACATGTTTTTGTATAGTATACAAATGCATATAGACCCAAGAAGTAGTGGACCTACCGCAGTAACTTCATCTTAAGATAATGCAATGAAATTTGACTCTTTTACTTTATCCTTTAAATCTTCTTTTTCCACTACAGCAAGATAGTTTTCCCAATCCAATCTAGTGTTTACTGACCAATGTGAGTAAGGATAGTGAGGAACATTCAAATAAGATAATAAACTAGAATATTTTGGGTAGTCTGTCATAGGATGCCCTCTTAACAAAATATGAAAAAAACACTCATCTAAACAGTTTTTGACATATTTTCTCCTTCCATTGCTTTTCCAAATTGAGCCTCAAGTGTACCTTTACATGCAGCAATGCTCGACATTCTTTTTTCATGCTCTTCATAATCTGCGGAATACCTAACATGAAGACATTCTTCCTTTGATTTCCATCATATGACTGATTCTTCCTTTCCGTCTATGATTTTTTTTTCATAAACATCTTTACCGATATGCTTTTCTATAGTGTCAATCTTTAGCTACAACGTCTTGGCTCTTCCACATTTCCAACTACAAATCTTACATTTAGCCAATGTTGCCTTTTTCAATATTGTTTGCATTGCCAATCCCCACTGGTACCATGAATGGGTATTTTGACAACCAACCAAGTTGAAAACTCCTTGTCATTTCCCACTCGCGCCCCCTTTTTGGTTTATTTTTCCTTTTCTTGCTACCAACATCATCATCCTCATCCAAGTCAATTATTTCATTTTGGCTAACCGGGCCCAGGGTATCACTTGGAACATCTTCTGCGGTATTGCTATCCTGATTTGATACATTTTGATTTAAATCAATGACAATCTCAACTTGACCTTCTGGTGGCGGTGAGGTATTGGGAATGCTTCCAATATTTGGTGAAACAGTTGATGATGTAGCTCCATCTTGACTTGATGGATCATAAGCTTTGGCAATTCCAAAGTAAGACTGTATGGTATGTCTAAGTTTTTTGCATTTTGATGGCCTCCCAATCTCTTCACCACCCTGAGGAGCGGCAAGAGTCTCTTCACCACCATAAGGAGCCTGAGGAGCGGTAGGAGTCTCTTCACCACCCTGAGGAGCCTGAGGAGCAGCGGGAGTCTCTTCACCACCCTAAGGAGGGGCAGGAGTCTGAGGAGCGGTAGGAGCCTTACCACCCTGAGGAGTGGAAGGAGTCTAAGAAGCAGCAAGAGTCTCTTCACCACCTTGAGGAGCAGCAGGAGCCTTACCCTTGTTGCTCGAGTTGCTCGACATATTCATCTCTCACTTCGAATAAAAACTGGAAAAAAAATTCTTCTTGTTTAAGGAGAGAGAATAATAATATAGATCCCATTACCTACTCAATATTATCTTTAAGACTGAAACAAGAATGGAAAAAAGATAAAGAAAACTTATTATTATAACTAATAACACTATGAAGAAATGATCACTCACCTTTAAGTCTACGTTTTCGGCTTTGGTTGACTTCCGAATAAATGACACTTTCGATTGTATTTATTTTTGTTCAAGGAATGGATTAATAATAAATCACATATCAAATTCAATACCATGGAATACAATATAAAATTTTTGGCTTTTCCTAAACTTAGTTGCTAGTCCTCAGAGTTATATAACCTTGTCACGGAGTTCTAAATTTTCATAACTTCGTGATTCCTTGGCTTGGTTGATGGTTCACTTTGTTGAGTTGCAAGTCTTTTTTGGTCATCTTTCTACTCAGTGGGTCAGAGGTTTCGAAAACTTTGAAACTTAAGAGTTTGGTTCTAACTTCTAAGGTTCACTTTGTTGAAGAAGGAATGGAAAAGAGATAAAAATATATATATATTATTATAACTAATAACACTATGAAGAAATGATCACTCACCTTTTAAGTCTACGTTTTCAACTTTCGTTGACTTCCAAATGGAGAAGTAGAAACTCATAACCGAACAAAATGTGTAAGAATAAATGACAATTTCGATTGTATTTATATCAATCCATGATTCCATATTTGGCGAATTATGTGGGATTTTTAAATGGTATATTAAAAATTTGGTGAATCACGTGTGCTTATACAACGATACATTGTAATTTTCAAGGCGAAATGTGTCCTCAAATGTAATTATTTTTTAATGTTATTGGTGAAATAGGTTCTCAGGAGCAACTATTTATAAACTTTAATTGGCAAAATGGGTCCTGATACAATGTTGTTTTAATCTAGTATTGGCGAATATGTAGGTGTTTTATTAAATACTTTCGAGATTCCAGGCAAAAATTTTAGTCAGTCTAATTGAAACGTGTAGTTTGAAAATGGTGAATTTGTTGATTAAATATGCCTCATAAAAAAAAACATTGGCGAATGGACATGCATTGGACCGATAGTTCGTAAAATCCGGGTGATTTGGAAACCTGTTGGGTGCGAGAAATTCGCCAATTTCGACTTGGCCGATTCCTAGAATTTGTGAATTGGCGAAGATTCACCACTAAAGTTTTCCCTGGTAAGTATAAAGGAAAGTTTCCTATCAAATGTTTTTCCTATAGTAAAATAGGTCATTTTGCATCAAGATGTCCTGAAAGAGTTCCTAGGTCTAAGCCTTACAAATCTAGATTTCAAAAGAAATATTATTTTGTTGAAGAAGGTGTGATTGATGATGAGTCTGATAAAGATAATGGTAATGAAGATGATTGGGTTTTCATTGCTATCAAGGAAAATTGTCCAGTGGCTATTGAATCTGCCAAAGTTGAGAAAGCTCTTGCAGTCCAAATTGAAGAAAAGGATGAGTGGGTTATTGACAGTGGATAAATGTAAATGGTAATTCTGGTAAGACTCCTTTTGAATTATGGTATGGTTATAAGCCTACTGTTAGGTATTTCAAGATCTTTGAAAGCAAATGCTACATCAAAAGAGACGATGATATAAGTAAGTTTGATGCAAGAAGCAAGGCCTACCAGTGCTACAATAGAAGATTAAGAAAATTGGTTGAATGCATATGTCAGAGTTGATGAGGATTCTGCTAAATCATCTAGATATTGTGGATATGTTTCAGATGAAGACAATACAAACAAATGGGAGACTGTTCAGGCACAGAATCAACTTCAAATTGTGTCGTATGTTCCGGTAAAACAATTTCCATTTGTTCCGGTAAATCAAGGTAGTCAGAAAGCAGAGACAAGTGCAAGTGTAGAAGAAAGAGCAAAAGAATTAGAAGTTCAAGAGAATCCTAAAATTTTGAGGTATGTATAGTGATAGTAAAAGTGTTATTCGCTTGGCCAAAAATGCAGCATTTTAGTCACGAACGAAGCACATAAAGCTTCGATATCACTATATTCAAAGTGTTCTTGAAGAGAGTAAGCTCAAGTTGAAAAAGATACACACGAATTTGAATCCTACAGATGCATTCACAAAAGTTGTTTCAAAAGAGAAGTTGGAGTTCTGCAGAGCTTCTCTTGGATTGGTAAGCCTATGACAATAGGCCTTGGAAAGCAGGAGATTTCTTGAAGCATGGTTGTTCACAGCTTAGTTTGGACTTTAAGTGGGAGATTGTTGGGATGTGAAGTCCTGTAAATTATCTGCTATTGTCTTCCTCCTAAAATTCCAATGCAAACAATTTTTTTTTGATAATGTTTCATTATGCAAGTCTGTTATGCAAGGCTGGAAATACGCGGTTAGCTGGGTGCAAAATCCATTATATATTAGACTGTTTGTAATGTAAAAGTGTGTTGTGTGACTAATAAAGATTTCTCCTACTTTCCCGTGGACGTAGGCATATTGCGGAACTACGTAAATTGTTTTGCTTCTCTGTTCAGTTTTCTGCATTCGTTTAGATCTGTTTTATTTTTAATTCTAAAGTTCTGTGAATCTGCGATAATTTTATCAAACTTGCCCTCCTCTTATAGCGTAGCCTCATGAATCTATCTTCTTGCAGCCCCTGTAGCTCCTCTATTTTGTACAGTAGCCTTCTCTCCTCTTATTTTTCTTTTGCATTTATTATATGCCAATGTCCATATGTTGCATGGCCTTTGTCGAACCCCTCATGGCACTGACTGCTCTGCTTCTAACTCGCGCAGCTTTACCTTTCTCTTATTTCACTCGTTTTAAAAAAAATCTCTTCGACCCCTTCTTGCTGCGTAGAATTTTTTTTACTCTTTTAAATTTCTATTCGTCTTTTACCACGACTCTTCATCTTCGGGCACTGACCAAGAGCAAAAGCTTTATCTTTTATTTCAGCTACATCGCCTTGCCTGTTGGTTTCTTTATATTATTTTGACGTTTATGCTCGCCAATTCACTGTTATCAATTTCTCTTTGACATTAGAGGGATTAAGCTGGAAATAAACTACGAATATCAATAGTGCTGAGAACTTGATGAGGATTACACCTGTACCCACATGCTCCTCGTCAATATATGAGATCCATTTACATTTATATGATAAGCAAACCAGATATTAAAAAATAATTAATCTTTTTCACATGTAAATATTTTTGTTGTTAATACATTTGTAAATTATAATCCTTAAAAGCAGCTTAGTATTGACTATGAATATTGCATCTTTAAATAAATAATATTTGATTGTCTCACAATGTCAATTCACCAGTATAATTCTTTATTAATAGTTTTCATAAAATATTATATACTTTTATTCTATCAAATTATTGTTTTCTTATCCTTTTTTGAAAATATATAATGTTATAACTTAATTCAACATAAAAGTCTAAGTTTATTTAGCACTTATTATTAAGTGTTTAATCTAACCACTTACAACTAAAATTTGCAACATATGGCACCCATACACACCCATGCACATACATATACTCTCTAGCATATTAACATACATATAGTTTTCTATCATCGCAATCCTTGAACCTCCTTTAGGAGCAAGTGCTAGTTAAGTAATATTTTATTATTTAATTAAATGAGAGCTAATTATCCATTTTCAATAAATATATGTTTTTAATTTTCACCTCCTTAGTTAACTCATTATTCAAATTAACGACTTCTTGATCAACAAATCTATCAAATAAATTAATCATTGTCTTCTCACAAGTTAACTCCATCTTCAAATTAAAAACGCCTTATTCTCTCACCAATTAGCTTCATCTTCGAATTATAAAATTCTTATTTATCATTTTAATAAATTAAATATTTTATTATTATCTTCTTAGGAGTTTGAAATGTCAATTTTCCAGTTTCAATTGAGTTGATTTTATAGTCAACTCAATTAACTCAAGTCTTTGATCTTATCCTCATCCGTCCATTTGATTTTTCTTAAAAATCTATAAATAACCTTATCCTCTCATCATTTTGTTGAATCTCAAGTCCTTATGCAAGTCTACCATGTTGAAATCCGTTATCATTAAATATAATGTTATGCTATTGAGTTGCATCCACATTCCTAATGAACAAGACACTATAACAAGCTCAATCTAAGGTTTGCAATGAGATTGGTAAATAGAATTTGATTTGTTAATGCTAGTTTGTTTGTGTTTCAAGTTCTTATCTTTCTTGTTATTCCAATTTCATGATCTATCATTGATTTGAGATCTTTAATTAATAAAAAGATTAATCATAATTAGACCTAAATTAATATGAGCTAAGACTTAAAAATGTTAAAGACTTTTAAATATTAGTAACATTTTGTTTCCACAGTCCATAATAGTCATTAGTCAAGATTTTTGGATCAACCGTGTGCAAGATTTTTACATCAACATTTCAGATCATACTCTATGATCCATGATCCAAGATTTTTTTATTTTTTTATTTCTCTCTACTGCTTTGATGATGGATCATGGAGTATGATCTAAAACGTTGAAGTAAAAATCTTGCACATAGTTGATCCAAAAATCTTGATTAATGACTTTAAAATATTGTTTAGCTATTTTCTGATTTAGGGTTGTTAATGATGGATATTCTAGTGTATGTTACACTTAATGATCAAATTTAGAATTCTAAAACTTCATTTGTACATCTATTAAATTGTGAAAAAATGTATTGTGAATCCAAGCATATTCAATACTAGACCTTTCTTGCAAATTTAGTGTCTTGACACATTGTATCCATATAATTTTAACCTTTATTGAAGTGTTCTTGAAGTGTTATTCAATCATATTTTGGTTATCCTTATCTGTAGAATAACTAAAATGATTAAAATATTTATTTTAAGATTTATATATATGAGAAAAGAATTCATAAGAATAAGTCAAACCACTAAATAAATTTTATGATAATAAAAGACGTACAAGATATGTCAAAGTTGAAAAGCATATAATTTTATCTTTTTTTGAAATGTTCTTCAGTCATGCTTTATTTTTCTCTGTCTCTAGAATAAATAAGATGATTAAGATATTTTTTTAAGATTTCATACACGTGAAAAAAATAATAATAATGAGTCAAACCATTTTATAAATTTTATGATAATCAATGTCAAAGTTGAAATATGAAAAATGATGAGTATATTAATTTTATGTCAAGCACGTTTTTTCTCCATCACCCACCGAACTTTGAAACGCAACATTTTGTTTTCTTTGTTGACTGTACTTTCATGGTGACTGAACACCTTGGTGGGCTCATCTTGCGCTTCCAGTTTCAACAAATTTTATTAATGAAAGGGACTTACCAGCCAAACGTCAAACTATAGCTAAATCCAACTCTTTTCAGCATGCTAACGATTGCTTTCAACAACGCCAGTCAAATGTTAGATAAGTTTCATTTTTCCAATTGTTTTTATAAAACTGAACTTTAGACGGTAAGAGCCTTTTCAGGTGTTTTTGAATTTCCCCTCAATAACAGTACTGTTCATACACTGAAACTTGCGTAGAGTCTGAGTTGAACCTGGACTTCTGCTCTCAATAACAAAATTCTAAATTGGATTTGGTTGATAACAACTACTTTGAATGGAAGTTTTAGACAAGGAAGATTGTTGGCACTGAGTTGAACTAATGTGAAAAATGTTGATGGGTTATGATGGATGAATTTTATATGACAAAACAAAGTGGATTGAGTGGAGAAAGTAGTTGTGGGTGTTTTATAGGTTTATGTTAACAAGATCAAGTGGAAAAGAATTTTTACTTTGTAAAGAAACTTTGAATCTAATAGATGGAGAAAAGAGTTGAAAAGTGTTGCACAAACGGCTGTTGTTGCATCAAAAGATCAATCTGTTAATGTATGATACAACCGCTAGAGTTAATGAATCTACGAGAGGTGGTTAAGCCATGTCACGGACCTGAGCGTTGCACTGCACAACACAAGGAGACCAAGGGCACACACCTTGCAATAAGAAACATGGAAGTTAAAGGGCAATATTTAGAAGATGAATAAATGTTTTTCAAGATAGAAATCATTAATCATTACCATGCAAGGTCTATTGGTGATCCTCATAGAAAGATTGGATAGTGGCCCAGGTTTAAATCCAAAGAATAAGAGACTCCAAAGGTGTGAAAATAGTCTTCCAAAAAAGACCTCTATTCAAAGTAGAGCCAATATTTAATTTACAATATTCATAGGTGATATGGATGCAAAGAAACATAACAATTTTTTGGTTCAATTGGATGTTATACATTAGCATATATTTTTCTAAATTTGAACAAAATCTTTTTTTTGCTAAGTTGAGATACACAACTAGCATGGATAACATTGCTTTGAGATTCTCTTATAATCTATCATTGAAAAATATTAATAATAATTCATGGAATCAATTCAAGCAATTGATTAAAGAGCTCTATTATCCTATTTATCATAAAAGGCGACAATGTATAGAATGGCAATTTTTAAATAGGAAGTTGAACAAAGTGTGCACAAATATATAATGGTGAATATTGTAGGATTATTATTCAAATGGGGAAACATGTTATAATGAATATGTTGGAGGGATTCATAAACATCTTTATAAGTCCATGTTTCTTTCCAACTTGAAGGACATAGCTGAGGTATGTTCTCGTGATCATTTTCTTATCTTGAAGTAGATAGTCCTCCATCATCTCCAAGGATAAGTGGAGTTAAATAAAAAATCTAAATAGTAAAATTGTATATGCTCTAAAAATACATATGTATTTTGTGATCAATATGGTAAAGATGATCTTGTCGAGTCCTCATTTTAGAAGTTGCATATAGAGAAAGACACTAATAAGTAAGGTAATGAGGGTAAGAAAAATAGTAATGAATTTGTTAAAAAGGATAAATATGTTATAATAATTGATAACACTTCTATGGTGGATTTTAAAATTTCTTGTGCTACTAAGAAAGTTGGTTTGTTGGGAAAAAAGAATTTCTTACATCAAAATTCATGTTAGGGGTGTTTTTGTTGATGCATTATTGGTTTCATGTTTTTTTGACTAAATTGATCTCTTAAGGTTTGGTTGATTTTTTTCTTTAAAACGTGAAGTTTCCATAGTCCATAATAACAAATTATCACATATTTCTAGATTTGACTATGTGGGAGTTTTAAACATTCTAAAATATTTGATAAATTCTTAAAAAAATATCAACAAGCTAAGCCATATATTTTGGGTTGCACCAAAGAGAGTGTCATTGAACTTTTATAGACAATGTAAATTGATTTTTTACATGGGTTATGTGTTTGTGATGAAGTATATGTATCATTGTGGATGTTTGTGGTCTTGTTCTTGACATCCCCTACATGTATGAATGGAAACCATTCTTTTATTAGAGAGAACACATGTACAAACTAATCAACAGTTGAAAGAGATTAATGTTGTATGCTTAAAAAGATAAATACTATCATAAAGAAGACCTAAATCTTCATTAGAAGATGTTGAATAGTAACACAAGGATCATTTCTTTCAATAGAAGCAATGTTGACCAAATTCTTCCATGTTCAATCACTTTACGAGGACAATAATTTAGGATATTTAATTAGTGATAAATCAATCTTAATCACAATTATACCTAAAATTATATTAGCTCTAGGATTGATAAATGTAAAATGGTTTAAAACTTTGTTAAGCTATTTTTTGATATAAGGTTGTAAATGAAGGAGAGTGTCGTCTATATTACACTTAGTAATTCAATCTATAATTCTAGAATTATATTTGCATCTCACAAGTTTGGAAAAATTTGTATTATGAATCTAAGAATGTTTAGGACTATTTCTCACCTTTGATGTAGTCTCTTAACACTTTGTAACCATGTAAACTTTTTCTCTATTAAAATGTTCCTCAATTATGTTTTCATTCACTTATACCTATCCCTAGGATAAATGAGGCTAAAAATTATCTTTATAATTTCTTATACATATAGGAAAGTATAAAACTTCCTCAATTATAGTATGTCAAACCCCTTTGACATTTTTATAATAATCTAAGACACATGTAAGACAAAATATAAGAATAACTAATGCCATGTTTTGATGTGAATGAAGGTACAAAAGGAAAAATTGTGATTTTGATACATTCTTTTATATTCAATCAATGATCTTTAGATGATGGTTTTCAATGGTCACTAATGTCTTAGGGAGTGAGACCTTTAAATACACAACCTTTAATCTTCAAATTGAAGTATTTAGTGCACAAGCTAATTGGTAATGATCAAATGGATAAGTGCACAAAGATGGAGGGTCAAAAAAGGGGTCTTAAACAACCTCTTTTTTGCTAATATCAACAAAAACTAAACTTCAATAAAAAATTTGAGACTTTTTATATTCATAAATCAAAGTTTCTTTAAGGACAAAAATTGAATAATTTCAAATCCATTTTATAAACTATTATTATTGTGTATTAAATATTAAAGTCTAAGTTGGTCAAGCAATAAGAGTATATTGAGATGATCATATTTTATCAATTAAATAAAACATAGTGTTAGATGTGCTCCCAATTTTGTGTTTCCCTAAATATTTTTAAAACATTTTTTGGAAAGTTAGTTAAGATCATGTAGTAGCTAATTTTTTTTTTTTATTAATTACTAAAATGGACACATCGTGAAAAATAGAACTCTAAGCATGGTTTCTTGATTTCAAAATGTGTAATCAATTTTTTCAATATGTATAGAATGAAGTTGAGGAGGTGAGACTGAAATCGTTTCCAATTTTGAATAAACAAATAAAAAGAGATGCCAAAAATATTTTAAAAAAAATTAGCACATAAAATCATTGATAAAAAAATATAAAATCAAAATATTAATATTTTTATTTTGTAAGAAAAATTATATAGTTAGAAAGATAAGAACTAGCTCAAATTTGTAGCAGTGTTTTCAAGAAATTTTGTTAGAAAACATGTTAATGTCACAAAGGAGAAAGGTTAAACTTTCTAAAATCTATGTAAGATAGATTTGGGATTCCCTTTGTAGGTTTAAAGCATAGGTTCAATAATCCAAGCCTTATGGGTAGTACTTTCAAAAACAAATTTAGAAATCACAATTGCATTATAATGTGATTGTGTTATGTTTGATTACATCATAACCCACTATACTATATATGTGTGTGTGTGTGTGTGTGTGTGTGTGTGTGTGTGAATATGTATGTATGTACATATGATTACATTTTGACTTGAGCATCATCAAGCCATTTGTTTAGTAGCTCAAATTTCTTATGCATAACATATATTTATTATAGCTTGGAACGAGTTTTTGTAAAAAAAAAAATATCCTCATCTTTATACAATTGCCCAAACATTAGAAATGACCAGCTCAAGGACGTGAGAAAAATATGTTTTAAATTATAGGGGAGAAGGTTGTAAGTGTGGTTTTGTCCAAGGGTTAAAGTTGTGCCTATGGTTAAGTCTAAAAGATAAAATTTCTAGAGGGAAAAATTGCCATTTGCCTGGTTTATTACTTGGGTGTATCTAGATAATCTCGTGATCATAAGGATGTTGTTTTCTCATATTTATACGATTTTTTTTGGATGTATATATAACAATATAATATATATTTTCTTGTGTTTATGAATATATAGCTTTGTCATATTTGACATTTTCTTATTCTTTGCTCATTTTTAAGGCCATAATTTCAAGAACTTAGGTATGGAGTATGGTTCTAAATATAAGAATATTGTAGGCTTGTCTATAAATATAAGAGTATTTATATCTCCTATGTATGTATAGATAACTAACACAAATATCTTAAGTATTTGTTGACTTTGCTTATATATAGTTTTGTGTGGTCTGGTTCAAAAAAAATTCAAATTCATTATGTGAATTTTACTCTAAATATTTATATATTTATTATTCCATTTGTAAATTTATATAATTGTTCTTTTCTTTAGCTTCTTCTTATGGTTCTTCTTATCTTTTTCTATTTTCTATTTTTCTACAATTTTGCTGGTCAAATTTTTTGTCTTGTGCCTCAAACCTTGTATTACCTTCTTCTGGTGTCACTCTCCTCTTCCTTTTTTAGTGTGCCTTGGTTTACAACTAACAATTTTTCTCTTTCAACTTTTTTGTATTCTGATGATGAATGACAGAATGATTGTTGATGAAAAAAACACTAACACAATCTAATCCAAAAACAACAATAATCCTGATCATAATTTCCAAAAACAACAATAATCCTGATCATATTTTTTTCTGGGAAAATAATTAGAACTACTGAAACAAATTACAAGTTATCGCCGTTTCATGTATGCAAGAATCGCCTGTACAGCAAATCAGAAAGTTACAAACCACGTGTATTTAGGCGATGATGCGAAGGCGTATGGCGGGGACTGAAAAACCGCCGTGGCGAGAGAAATTGACGGAAAGGCGAGCGAGGAGCAGCAGAATAAGACCCATCTTCTTCTTCTTCTTCTTGTAATGAGCGGTAATCATTCTCGTCGGTTAAAACTGTATCATTGTTGTTGTTGTTGTTCTTACGCTCACCCCATTTCATTCCCAATTTTCCTTTTGTCAACTTCTTCAACAAACTCTTATGAAGCTTCTGCACATTGCCTTTCGGGGGAACTTTAATATGCAGTCTTTCCGCCATGAAATGTTTTACAGCTTCTGCGCCGAGCTCAGCTATTTTTGGGGGAGGCACAATCAGAGGATTGCCTTCCAAATTCAGCAGCTTCAAGCTTTCCAGACCTGCAAAGGAGTCGGGCAAGGCTGTAATCTGGTTAAAACTGAGATCGAGGTGGGTGAGGTTATAGAGGGCGCCTATCGATTCGGGAAGAGCTACAAGAAACTTAAAGTTGCTGCTGACGTTGAGGCTTTGGAGATGGATGAGGCTCCCTATGTCTTGAGGAAGCATTCGGAGCTTGTTGAAGTGCCCATCCAGAAGTCGCAGTGATGTCATGTGAGATAGAGAGGATGGCAGGTGACTTAACTTGTTTGAGCTCACACACAGGATTTCAAGATATACGAGTTCGAATCCCATGCCCTCCGGTAGTCGCTCCAGCTCGTTGAAATCGGCCCTCAGCTCTTCCAACGCTCTGTATAAAGGACAAACACAGTCAATATCTGGTAACATTAAATTCCAATGACATTTCAACGCACAATTTGTTTAAGCTCTTCCTCAAAATTTGGAGATAGCAGGGTAAGATAATTACTTGCAATCCTCGATTGTTTGGGGTAGCGAAGAAAGCATGTTGCTGCATGCGTTGAGATATTTGAGCTTCACAAGCTTTCCGATGGAACGAGGCAGTGATTTCAAACTGTTCGAATGAAGATCCAGGCTAACCAGACTAACGAGATTCGACAACTCTTCTGGGAGTATCTGCAACCAAAACCAAATATTTATGTGAGATGATAGCAGGTCATGTCCCTCCTGCTTTTGCAGGGTTTTGTGGGTCAATTTGGTGTGGGACTTAGCTGAGACCTATTTTTTAATTTTTGGGGTTTTTTAATTTGGCCTTATATTGTACAAACTTGAAACCATCTATATAGTAAAATTAGATCCCCTAAAGAAGATTATGAGAATTTGGGCAAGTAAATTAAAGTTTGGATCTCTTGCTAAGCTCCTCTGTTAAAAACAGATGTCAGGAGCAATTTATATTGAAATATTCTGGATTTTGGGGTTGAGGGTCTTAGTTCGATTGACTAAAGCATTCTATTGTAGACAAGGTCTAGTTCCCCTCTGTTCAAAGCATTCTATTGCATGCAAGGTCTAATTCCCCTTGTTCTGGTGGTACCAGAATGTTGCCCAAAGTTTACCAGACGCACTGTAGTTTATAAGAAAGACTACCAGATTCTTGAAATCTAAAAAATATATTCTAGACTTTAAATAAGACCAGCAAAGGAACCCCGGCAATCATGATGAGCGGTTCTAATTTTGTTCGGTATTTGGTATCAGGAAAATTAACTTGATATCAGAGCTCGATTTGGAAGCCCAGGTATAGAAAAAAAATGTGATTTGGATGGAGTGATTCCCAACAGATCTATATTTCTCTATTCCAATGGCTTTTAGGAACAGTCCACAATATCTACCAGAGAACAGAATAAATAGCCCAAAATAAAACCTTAAACAGAAAACTCCAAAAGCAAAATACACAGCAAACTGGTAAACCCTGTAGAATTTGAGAGATCATCATTACCTGAAGATTATTGTTGGAGAGATCAAGCTTGAGAATGAAATTGAGATTAAAAATGGATGGTGGAACATCGTCCACCAGAAAGCTGCTCAAATCAAGCGCCTTCATGCCATCTTTATCAGTGGTAACAATCGTCCATGGATGTTGAGCAAGAGCCGCTGCTATTTTCTTCTCTGTTGTCTGTGATGATTCGCCCTCCATTGCCAAATCTCGCAGTTCACACTCCACAATTCCCACAAACGACTTCCACAAAATTGAACAATGACTGGGTTTCTCAATTCAATTCAATTAAAGGACGGTATGAAAGCGTGGTCTTTGCATAAGCCGCCATTGTTGAGAGTTTGATTCAATGAAATCAAGTTTGGAGTAAATCTGAAATCCTTTTTCCTTGGACAATCTGAAACCGTGACTTTCTTAACGATACGTATGTAAAGCGGGCTCCTCCTTTGTCGATTATAATTTCTAGACCGAATAGACTTTGTTTCGCTGTTCGACTTCTAGATATTTTCAGGGGTTTAAACTACATTTATTTTTACTTCAAACTGACCAGTACTTTTTCCATACTATTTATTTATGGAATGTATTGTCTAAAATAAATTACACTAAAAATAATAAATAATATGATAAATAAAAATTTAAGATTTAAAAATTATAAAATTACAACAAAAAAATATGAATATAAATTTGTTCATGTATGTATATTATATAATTATAGGGAGAAATGCATTTTTATAATATTTATCTAAATAATAAATTAATAGAATTTAAATCTTAGATATATTAATGGTTTGAGTGCAAGTAATCCATCAAAATTAATTAATCAACTAAAAATGTGTTGATTTATGTAAATGAGATGGAATTAAGGTTTATTTTAAAAATCAACATAATTTGAACTTTAATTGGTGTTGTGATGTGAAAGGATTTTGAAATATGATACTAGATCTAAGGTAAAAGCGCTGAGACAACCAATTTTTGAGTTTGAGAGTCTAGAGCATATTTGCACTCATAATTCCATCTAAATGATATGATTCTTTCATGAGAAAAATGTGACCTTTGATATCCATCTTAAGTATGAAAAATCGATTCATGTTAAGAAGCAATATCTATATCTACTATGCAAGGATTGATGTTTTGGACTTTCCCACACCTTAGTCAAACCCCTTGGATTGAGTTAACTATTGTAAAAGAGAGATACAAGGTGGTAATGAATGCCAATGTTGATAATGAATGTTGTTGAATTGATTTTTGATAATCTTGCTACAACCTAACACAAACATATGAGTGATTGTGTTCAAATATATCCATAGAGTGTAGCTTGAAAGGGAGTGTCAATTTGTTGATCTTTCATTAAAGCTAATGCTTGATTCTCATAGATAACTAATGTATAATTCCTATAAAATAAGGATATTTACTACACCCTTAATATTAGTGTACATGGAGTTATGAATAGTTGTCTTCTGGCTATCTTAACTCTTAATTAAGTCATATTATCATTATTATAATGTTATTTAGTTGTTTAGGTCAGCCTAAGGCTTTTATAGGGATATCTAAGTTGACTTGGGTGATATCCTAGGCATAAATAAGGTATATATAGGAGGTAGTGAGTCTTATTTCATCATCATATTGTGAATTGTGTTCTCATCGGAGATATTTGGAGGTTTTCCTTCTAGAAGTGGCTTGTTTTTCTTAGATATTATCAAGTAATTGTAGCATATTGCCTATCATATTCTTCTATTGTGTAATTTATTTCATAAAAAGTGGTATTAGAGCATGATCTTGACATCG
>VDFB02138313.1:0-12204 GCA_007258455.2 Sequoia sempervirens
TCTTCTTGTTGAGGATTTGCAGGATTTCCTACAGATTTAAAAAAAACAATCAAATCTAACCTAAAACAAACAAATTAATTTCAAACTAACAAATTCAAAACAAATAGTAAACAATACTTAGCTCATGCATCTCTTCGTCATTGTGGTGCTATATTTGCAGACAAAATCCAACTGTTCTTGATGAAATTTGCAGAAGTCCTTCCTCCTAGAATGCAAGCGCAAAAATCAGGGTTTTTGGCTGCGGGCAGAGCTGAGAAACAATGAAAAGCAAATTATATACATTTCACTTTTTTTCTTTCTTTTAAAAGCACATAATGCGCTCGCATTATAACGCAAGCACGTTATGTGTTTCCCCATTTTTTTCCCATTTGGCCACAAAAGTGCGACCAACTTCGTGCACTTTCCCATAGCACAAACATTAAATAAATTTGAACAACTAAAATAGCTGCTTTAATCACTATAATCTTACCTACCAAAGTAAACAATTTACCCTTCCAAGAGGATAATTTCTATTGAATGGTAAATACAATTTTAATCCAAAAATACTTGTTTACCATTTCATATGAAAGAGAATACCAAGATACTAAGGGAGAAGACCCAAGCTATACCATAAAACCTTTGAGATCTTTCTTTGAACATGTAGAGAACAGTTGAAGAAGAATACATTTGATTCGGTAAATTTTATCATTTTTTCTAAGACTAAATAGTAGTCCCAAATTATTTTATTAATAATTTTAGCTTCTAAGAAAGTAGCTTCCCAAAGAGAATAGTATCATTTAGAAAAATTTAATGGGTTATAGGCTCAATACTTTACACCTATCTAATTTATCCTTACACAAATATGGGGAACCAAAAAGTGGCCAAAACCATTTTCTGGTCTATTGTTCATATAATGTGATCACACTATAATGCATTCACATTTTTCTTTCCATAAAAGTAAAAAAATACATGATTTTAGCCTATTTTTGTTTTCTAAATAACACAAGCATGTTATAATGTTCTTGCATTATAACTTACCTTAGAAACCACCAACTCGTAGGTTGGATTTTTCTTGGGGATTCAACCAAAAGGGTTGGACTTGCATATCAATGGCCAAAGATATGTTTTTTTTGTAACATATAGAAAACAACTAAATGTAAAACATGCTCTCCATCAATTTTACACATTTTTTGATGTTGATATGAAAAAATGTCATAATAACATCAATCCCTCTTATCTTTCTAACTATGTATTTTTTCTATATTTTGAATATGTTAAAGTTTTGATCTTGAATTTCTATTATTTTTTATTAGATAAAAAATAGGTTTTGAAGGGACCTGAAACCCTTTACAACCAAAGAAAGAGCTGCAAAAAGAACAACCTGCAGCCATCCCAAAAAAATGCCCCCAAACAAGACACATCAAGATTTACATTTTGAACTACTCTTGTGGGAGCGGAGAGTCATGTCAAAAGAAGGCTTAGAGAATTTTTCTTTCTTCCCATCTTGAATTTCTATTGTTAATGTCTTCCTTTTTATCGAGAACCTATACATATAGTAATTTTTTATGTCATTTTTATTTTTCCATCCAATTTTGAAACAAATTACATTTTTACATTCTAGATTCTAGTCTATACACATGGAAATAATTACCTTTTAATTAGTTTTTGTTAGAGTAAATCATATTTACTTAGGCTTAAGTTTTAACTTAGGCACATAGTTTACATTTAATACTCACACAATGTGAAGTGGTTGTCTCCTATGCATGGTGATTGGTGCTTGGTGATTGTGCTATACTTAAATTATCTTGGTGGCTTGGCGAGGCTTGATTAATTGGGAACATTTATTTTGTTGCTGAGGATGCTTGTGGTGGTCATATAGTGTGATTGAGGGTTCCTGAAGATGCTGGAAGTGCCTTTATAGGCCCCTTTTTTTTCATTTCAACATATCTTTTGCAAACATAGCCAATTTTTGCAAACCACATATCAACGGAAAGGTATTTTCATCACCTTTGCAGTGGTTGAGGAATTTCTCTCATATTTTGTTGTTTAGTGGTTTTTTTATTTTGTTGAAGTTTGATATTGGTTTCGCCTTCATTTGCAGTATTTTGGGAGTTTCTATTTGTTGTTGAAGGTTATTGTCTCTATATTTTTGGAGCTTTATCATAGTTGGTTATGGGGTTTTCACTGCATCCCGCTGTGGTTATGTTGGAAAAGCAAAATTATATGCAATGGAGAGATGGTATATTGAATCACTTGAGATGGCTTCATCTTTTTCCATACCTATATAATCTTGTTCCCCTTCCTAGTACTGATAGTAAGAAGTTTGCATGGAATTGTAAAAGGGATCATGTCCTAGGAGTTATTACAATGCATACCGATGATGCCACTTTAGATGTTGATCATTTTGAGTGTCCATATACTATTTAGACTAGAATTTTGGAAATGCATGGAAATCCTAATATTCAACCATTCCCAGATGATCCTGTTTCAGATTTCCATGTGCCTCTTCATTTTTTAGACAAGATACCCTATGATCATGCTACTATGCGAGAGTTTGAACTATTGGACTACTTTAAATCTTTAGACGAGGATGATGAGGGTTCTTCAGATGCTTCTTCTCCATTAGAGATAGTTGATGTACCTTTTCCTTCAATGATTCATTATGCAGAGTCATTAATTGAGGCTCAGGTGGATCATTATTGTTCTACATGATCATTCATTTTGTGTTGATGATTCATTGTGCACATCCAGTGTTTCATCACAACCAGTATCTCATTGTCTTCCTGACTGGGATTCCTATTTGTCAGACATTGGTTCCTTGTTCGTGGAGTCTCACATTTCAAATATGGAGGACACATTTGAGGGGTTATCCCTCCTATTTTGATATGTAATTAGAGGTTTACAAAGTAACTTGCAAATTAATCCTAATTACAATTTTTCCTGATCCAGACAGAATTGCGTGATTATGTTGTTTAACCATTGAAATTACAGACTAAGTTCACTTAATCCCTTACAGAACTCAATGAAATTAACTAATTACTAAAATGTTGTAATTAGAACTTAAATGCCAAATTGAAAATACTGGAAAGAAAATAAGAGAGAATGTAAGACATGAGATAGAAGAATAATAAGACAGAAGATAGAAGAATCAGACACAAGTTGATAACGGAGTTCGTCCAATCAGGACTATGTCTCCGGGTCCTCTTCTCAATGTTGGACCACTTTTATTAATATCACCAAGCACCTGAAGATGCCTTCTTACAATATTCAAGCTTCAAAAACCTACACAAAATTCCTCACAATCTCTCTCACTTTTACAATTTTGGTGTATAACAACACCTTGCAATTCTTCCTCTCAAAAAGAATTCAACTCTCACAAAGGAATTATTTCTCCAAGTAGACTTGCTTATTTTCAAGCCAAAACTCTCCCCCTTTTATACAAATTTATTTGCTAATATGGGCTAAAACCATATTATTTGCAAATATACCCATATCTCCTATTACAAGAAAAAAAATCAATAATATCCTCCTTTAATAATTTTTGGAAGGATAATATCCCCTCAAAATAATTCTCTTTCCATTTGAATGGTTATGAATGGATTTATTCTCTATTATTTAGGGAATATTTTATGTAAGGTTTTATTTGACCCCTTAATTTAGGAATACTATTCCTAATATTTCCGTGTAAAGGAAAATATTCTAGGCCTCTAAAAATATGGGATAATTTAGGCCTCTAGGAAAAAGGGATTTAGCCTTATTCTAAGGCTTTGAAAAAGCAATTAAATCTTTTAGAGAAAATGGTGGGTGGTGATCCCACCATCCTCTCCTCCTTTTAAGTTTTTCCCCTAAAGACAAGGGAGACTTCCCATATAAGGTGGGATACCCCCTATTCCTTAGGTGGCATCCCACTTTAATAGGTGGTGCCCACTTTATATATTTTTTTCTTTAACAAATATGGTTTAATCCATATTTATGCCATGTCATATACTCTTGCCACGTCACCACTTGCCACATCACCATGCTGACATCATGATGACGTCATCATTTTGACTGGTCAACTCTTTTTGTCTGCAAACTTTGACCGGCTCTATTTTGCTCATACAAGCTTTGTTTTCGAAACCAAATATAGTTTCAGAATCAGCGCGAAAAGCTCTACAACTTGGTGTCATTTTTGTCTCATTTTGAAATGATCAATTTTCTGCCTTTTAGAATGCCTGATTCGCCTGTTTGACCGGACCTTTGACTGCGCATAACTTCTGCATACGAACTCCTTTTAAGCTCGTTCAAGTTGTGTCAGCGAGCTCTGTGTGATGATGCTAGTTTCATGAGATTCTGAGATTGTGAAATTTTTAGGTTTTCCAAGATCCTCCCCATTGAGAAGCTTTTGGACCTCCAAAAGGTCTATTTTATGTACAATTTGAGCTAGGGCAATGTCGCCCCACTTGCCCAGTATCATCTGTCCTTCTTGCTAGAATTTTGAACACCTGACTCATCATAACAATAACCAAAACTGCACCGATATTGTTAAGTACATTAGCCATATACACATCCACATCCAATGTTGTTGCTACCAACCATACACTGCTGAAAAGTAGAAGGCTGAATAACAAAATTGAATTTGCAGATGAGAAAAAGAATGTACCAATTTCATGCTTGTCTTTCATAACTGGAACAACCTTAGAATTAGACATGCTCTTATGCAATGACACTTCTTGTGGTATAGACGTAAGTGCCAAATTATTGCTTGCATTAACTACCCTTTTCAAATGTCCCATTGTCACAAAAGACTTACCAGTCTTAATTGGATGAAAATGCACAATGTATTCAATTCTTTCCTTAAACAAGTGATACTGATTATGTTCCCTATAGAAGATTGCTTTCCTATCATACAAGTATGGGCTACCCAACACAATCCCACAGATATCAAGTGGAACCACATCAAATTCCACCTCATCTATAAACTTAGATGTTATTGCAAATCTTAAATTGCATTTCTTAGTTACTCGCAATTTGTTATCATTGCACACCCAACCTAATGGATAAGGGTTTTTATGTGGCTTTGTTTTCAATCCCAACTTTTCAACAACTTCTTCTGAAATTAGATTAACTTGGGACCCACTATCTATCAGTGTATCAATCTTAGTGTTCTTATAAATCACCCTTATATGAAACAATTCACATCTTTTGCTATCTTCAGGAACAACATGAATTTTTGAAGTAGAAGCACATGAAACATCAGTGACAGATTCATTACCAACAAAAGCTTTACCTTTCAAACCCACAATTGAAATCTTTGATTCATCACCAGATTCCATACCAAGGTCTTGCACAATAGCTGTGGACTTCTGCTTACCCTTTCGATCCTTGAACCACTTAGGCTTCTGATCAGGATGTAATTTCCAACACTTCACATCTTCCTGCCCTTGCTTCTTGCAGTGTGAGCAATAAGGCTTCTCGTCCTCCTTTATTGTAGCGGTTTGTTGTGATTTCTCCTTCCATTTGTTGCTGCTTTTCTGCTTACTGGAGTCCAACAACATATTGTCTTGGCTATTCCTTGAGCTTGTTTCCAAATGGATAGCTTGCACACTAACTTCATCAATGTTAGTTGGATTAAACATAAGTATAGTATGTTTCAAATTCTCACGTAATCCACCTATATACTTTAACAAAGTTTCTTGTGTGTATAAAGGAATGCCCAACATTAAAGCCCTCTTCCTAAACTCCTGTGTATATTCTTGCACACTTTGTCCTTTATCTTGCTTTAATGATTGCCAATTCATCATTGCTTTTTGCATATGCCCTAATGGATAGAACTGTTTCTTTAATGCAGCTATAAACTCAAACCAAGAAGAAATAATTTTGCCATAACGGCTTAGATCCTCTTGTGTTCTACTCTCCCACCAAATTAAAGTTGTGCCTCCTAGGCGAAGAGTAGCTAATTGGATTTTTTGAGAATCCTTAGTAAACTTCTGAACTCTACAATAAACTTCAATTTGTTTTATCCAATTATCAAGTTTTTCTGCATCTAGTTCTCCATTATAGATTGGAAAATCAAATTTAACATCAAGTTTCAACAAAGGTGAATTAACTTCAGATTTCACAGGTTGTTTCTTTTTGGAAGAGTTAGACAAAGAAGAAGATGAAGATGAAGAAGATGAGGAAGATGGGGATGGAGGTTCAGGAGGGTCACTACCACCTCCTACTCCTTTACCTTTGTCTTCTTTCAACGAGGATTCAACTTCCTCCTTCTTTCTAGCCTTGCTTTCCTTTTTCCTCTGTCGCTCTTGCCTCTCTTGGAAAAGAACTTCCACCATAGCCTTCATTTCAAGAAATGCTTTCTGGAAAGCTTTCTCATCAAGCTCTGGAGCTTCATGTTTAGTTACCATTTCTAACATTTTTGATGGCTTTCGTTTCCCAATCTCAGGATTGAACTCTATAAGTGCACCTTCTCCTTGCTTCAATTTCAGCACGGTTAACATTCCTTTTGCAATTTCTTGCAAAATGGGCTCTGATACCAATTTGATCTTGTAATTAGAGGTTTTACAAAATTCCTCACAATCTCTCTCACTTATACAATTTTGGTGTATAACAACACCTTGTAATTCTTCCTCTCAAAAAGAATTCAACTCTCACAAAGGAATTATTTCTCCAAGTAGACTTGCTTATTTTCAAGCCAAAATTCTCCCCCTTTTATACAAATTTATTTGCTAATATGGGCTAAAACCATATTATTTGCAAATATACCCATATCTCCTATTACAAGAAAAAAATTCAATAATATCCTCCTTTAATAATTTTTGGAAGGATAATATCCCCTCAAAATAATTCTCTTTCCATTTGAATGGTTACGAATGGATTTATTCTCTATTATTTAGGGAATATTTTATGTAAGGTTTTATTTGATCCCTTAATTTAGGAATACAATTCCTAATATTTCTATGTAAAAGAAAATATTCTAGGCCTCTAAAAATATGGGATAATTTAGGCCCCTAGGAAAAAGGGATTTAGCCTTATTCTAAGGCTTTGAAAAAGCAATTAAATATTTTAGAGAAAATGGTGGGTGGTGATCCCACCATCCTCTCCTCCTTTTAAGTTTTTCCCCTAAAGACAAGGGATACTTCCCATATAAGGTGGGATACCCCCTATTCCTTAGGTGGCATCCCACTTTAATAGGTGGTGCCCACTTTATATATATTTTTTCTTTAACAAATATGGTTTAATCCATATTTATGCCATGTCATATACTCTTGCCACATCACCACTTGCCACATCACCATGCTGACGTCATGATGATGTCATCATTTTGACTGGTCAACTCTTTTTGTCTACAAACTTTGACCGGCTCTATTTTCCTCATACAAACTCTATTTTGAGAACCAAATATAGTTAAATGGTCTGTGACTCTACAACTTGGTGTCATTTTTTTTTTTCATTTTTGAGACAATCAATTTTACGCCTTTTGAACACGGTTTGCATGTTTTGGCCCAGAGACCTTTGGTGCCCATATACATCACAGACTCCTTTTTAGCTCGTTCAGAGTTAGATTAGGACCATGTCGTGAGCTCTACCGCGATGTTGTTTTGTGAGATGCGAGACTATGAAAATTTTGGGTTTTCCGGGGATCCACACTGAATCGATGCAGCTAGAGTGGAGTTTGGAGTTGCCATCTTTCAGTTGTGGTATGCATGGATTTCTATATCCATCCTTTCAGAGAACACAAATTCATGTGACATGGTAACATGTGTTTTCATCTCATTATTTCTTAAAATGGTTTACCATTTTTCAGTATGTTTAACATCTTAATGTTAAATGATTCATTTATTTTGGAGGTGTAGGATATCAATCAAGCATGTGCTCAATGTCATTTTTTTGATGGTAAAGTTTAGTTTTGTACATACTAAACTCGATGCCATCATGATAGTTAATTGTCTTATGGCAAAAACTCCTTTATTTATTCAGCCAAGTAAGTTTTTTTGTTGACAAATAGTAAGTGCATAACTATCCTATGAAGGATTAATTTGCAAAAAAGTTGTAAGGGTAACAATGATGGATTATCGTCTGAAGAACTATCATGTGTGGTTTCCAGTGCAAAGTTGGGAGAGGACATTTACAAGAAGGATGGAAGAGTTTCTTCTGCAAACTATTTTTAAATTAAGGTGTCCCTGTGATTATAGGTGTCTCAAATGTGTTATTGGGATGAAAGTTCTTCATCCAAAATCAAGGAGGTTGCTTTACCCATCAAATATTTTGTCAATTTTTATATCTAACCTCTTGGATATGCTTCAATGTCTAGATTATGTGATTGTAATTGCACAAAAAACGGTTAATGATATATTCTTGCAGAATGATGCTCTTGTGGAATGTGTACAAAAGTATGTTTTTGGGATGGGGGAGGGTTATGTGGGTGGAATATTTTCGCCACACTTCTTGTCTCATAATAGGGTGTTTGTTAACGTCTATGATGCATTCAAGCAGTCTTTGGAGCTCTCTGACCCAAGTCATCTTAACAGGGCATCAACAAGATATAGTTTTCATGTGGGAAGAGAAATGTCTAAATGTTTCAGAGAAAAATATCATTATGTGTCTTTCTTTCTTTATCATAATTGTATTCATGCAACTTCTTTAGGTATTCAATGCTAGCCAGTCAGTGCACAACCGACTATGTAGAGGTTTTTCCAGAATTTGGCTTAGAATCAGGTTGCAACTATGGTTTCGGATATGAATATTGCACTCAGTTCTCAAAACATAGATGGGGGACATGGTGAGCAAGGGGAGAATTCTATGGAGAATATGTAGATAGAAGAATAAGTGAAAAACAAATTGGGTTTTTTGAAAATGATTTTGACATTTCCAGGTATTCGAAGGTAATCTTTTTTGAGTAATTTTTTGGCCAGCCTATAACAATGCAAATGTGGAAGCTACTTTATTGGATCAATTTTCATTAAGGAAGATGTCAAGATGTATACGATGTTGTATATGCAGTATTTTTTGAATTTCGGTTGACAAGTTATATGAATACCAAGGAAAAAATTGGATTCTAAGAATGTAAATGGTCCCAAATAGTTAAATTTTTTGTAATTCTGAAAATATGGACATGTAAGTTGACAAGTCAGACGAACACCAAATGGAAAAATTGGCTTCTCTGTATGTATATGGTCTCAAATTGTAAAATGTTTTCTAACTTTTGAGCTATAACCGAAGGTTTTCTTCACCTGGTTCTTTCCTGCCAGTATGCTCATTGAACCAAGGTTTGTAAATATAATTATATATATAATAATAAAATATAGTGGCTTGCCACTTTTGTTAAAAAAAAAAATGTGTCTATGATACAACATATGTAAATTGAATGAATAAAATCATAAAACATTGAAAATTTAGAAAATAAATTTCTTATAAAAACATAAAATTTGTATGAATGTTTAATTATTGTTTTCAATGGTACTCTCCTAAATATAATTGAAGTAAATAATTTTTAAATTAAGAACATCAAAAATAAAAGTTAGACTTATACGTAAATCAAGTTTTGTAGATAAATTCTTTTATTAATCTTTTTTTTACTCCTTTTTTATAATCTATGGACAATATTTTTTTCTTTTCCACTTATGAGCTTTAATTTTATTTTCTTTACTTTGTTTTAAAACAAATATGCAAATTTAAATCATTTTGAAATAAAAATGGATAAGGATGAGAATATAAAAGATTATTACTAAACCTTTTTTCTTTTTATTGTCCGCATCATCTAATGTAAAATTATTTAATTTTAATAATCTATCAAATAATTCCATATTAAAATGATAATTATTGTTAAAATTTTAAATCAATCTATTATTTAAATTTAATTTTATGAAATAATACTTTATTTATTTATATTTTTAAAGATGAAATGAAAAGACTAAATTTAATTTTATTATTATTATTATTACTATTATTTTTTGTTATTATTATAACTTCATATATATACTTCCCACAATTATTTTAAGTATTAATTATAAAATTCTAATTTTCAAAGGAGAGGGGTTGTGACGAACCCCTTACTTTCACAAGACTCTAATTGGCATAAATCTCACTCATTCCACCTATGATAAGGAAGTGCTCATCATTCTTTATGCCATCTATAAAGGACATCCATATCTTGTCAACAAACACTTTTGCATTAAAATTGACCATCACAGCCTCAAGTATTTTTTGGACCAATGAGTCTCTTCTCCTAGGCAATAGAAGTGGGTCACCAAGTTGTTGGGTTATGAATATGAGATTACCTACAAAAAATCTCCAGATAATGTGATAGTTGATGCCTTACCACCTCAGTTCGAAGATAATTTTGCTCATAATACTTGGACATCACCAACACCAACTCGGCTTAGCGATTTACATTAGGAATGTTAGAAAGATAGTCACATTCAAAACATCATACAATATGTGTTCATTCATCCCCCTTCAAAGCCCAAATTTTCATAGGATGGATCTTATTTGTGATATAAAGGTCATCTAGTGCTAGCCTCATAATCAACTTTGTGATAGAAATTTTTATCTGAATGTCTTATCACCACCTTTGTTGGTCACTTTGAGTTCCTCAAAATGTATGAAAGATTATCGTAATTATTTTTTGGAGGTATGATGAATGACAAGAAGCAATTTGCATCAAAATGAAAGTTTTGTCAACACAACAAAGACAAAACTATTGCCACCCATGATCAACTGCAACCATTGCCTATTTGTGTTAGAGCGTGGATAAATATTTTCATGGATTTCATTGAATGCCTTCCAAAGCCTACTTAAAAATCAATCATTCTAGTTAGGATTGACTGAATCTCCAAATATGCATATTTATATGCCTTAGCCCATCCTTGTTTTGCCTCCGTTATTGCCCAAAATTTCATGTCATACCAACTTCCATTGTTTGGGATCATGACTCAATTTTCACTAGTCACTTATGGAAATAAATTTTCTAATGTCATGATACCCAGCTTAAAATGAGATATACATATCACCACCAAAGTGATGGCCAAACCAAAAGTATCAATAAATTCTTAAAGACTTATTTATGTTGTTTTACTTTTGATCAACAACATCATTGGCCCAAATGGTTACAATTGGTTGAATGGTGGGATGCTATAAAACTTATCACATAACAACCAAGATGATTCTCTATGACTTAGTGTATGGTCAATTGTCACCCTCTCTCCAAACATACATGGTAGCTCAAAGGTACACATAATGGATTCCACTCTTTAATCACATGATGTCATTCTTCACACCCTCAATAAAACTTGCATAATATAAAACCACATGAAGCAACAAGTTGATCAATACCATTCAAAATGAACCTTTCTTATTAATGATATGGTCTTCATTTGACTACAACCATACAAGCAATTATCTTTGAAGCTAAAGGTTTGTCAAAAACTCACCCCCAAGTTTTTTGGACCCTATAATTTTTTCAGAAAATGGGTTTTGTTGATTACAAGTTGGAGCTTCCTCCCTCTCCAAATCCATCCAATTTTCCATGAGTTATGTTTGAAGTGGGCTCTTGGTCAATAGATTTAGGCACAACTATAATACTTGAGCTAGATACTAAGGGATCTATTATCCTCAAGCTCGAGTCTATCCTCAACATACAATCATACCATAGGTCCACAACCACAACATCATTGAGGTCCTTGTCCAATAGCATGACATGCTACCAAAAGATGCTAAATGGGAACCCTCTTCCACCTACAATAACAATTCCCTCATCTCAAGCTTTGGGGATAAATATTTTTATGATGGAGGACATAGTAGCACCTACAACCCTAATTATTTCTTCCTAATTAATTTTGTATTAAGCTTTATTAATAAAAAATGTTAAATGCACATGAGCTTTGTAAACCATCCATTTTGCTAAATTGGTTTATCCCACATATTTGGGAAGTAGTAGTGCATTTGAATAGAATTAGTATAAATAAAGGGTTTGATAGTAGAATGGGTCATCTTAGTTATATTGAAATGAGCCCTACTCAAAGAAGGTTGCCTCTCAAAGAGGCCTACAATATTGTATAATATGCCTACAATATTATATAATATGATTTCACCAAATCAATACAATATCATTTCTATGTTTCTATTTTAGCATTTATTTTCGGCTAATAAAAAAAAAGATACAAAGAAAGAGCTAAGCATGAGCAATTGGTGACAAGTTGGCAATAGATGTCAAAGAGGCAACAATAAGCTTTCAAGGAAGATTTT
>VDFB02138314.1:0-27411 GCA_007258455.2 Sequoia sempervirens
TCCAAAAGCTCTATAAATACCCCCTCTTTTCTCTCATTTTGGGGGAGATCATTTATGCTAGCCAAACTCTTGCAAAATTTCCTCTTGAGCCATACTTAGCCAAATTCTCATACTTGCATCCATTTTCACTCATTTTCCCTCCTCATCCCATCTCATATCTTGCATCTCTTGCCACCAAAGGATAATACAACATCAAATATCAAAGGGCCAACCAAAGGATCGATTCAAGACAAGGTGAATCCACTCTATTTGTTGTTTTTATTTTGTTTTGAATCCAACTAGGCTAATCTTGAGGTGTAGGGTGTTCATAGTTGTCATTTGCACTCTTTTGCTTGTTGCTCGTATTCTAACAAGTATTTTCGCCCTATCACAATTACTTATGCTATGTGAAGTAATTGCATCACTACTTATGTTGACAAGTTCTAAACAACTATATTGTAATTGAAATTTTGTCATCTATCAGCATCTAGTTATTAGTTATGCAATGTGAAGTAATGCTTTGAGTTTGAAAGATGTGCAATGCAATGTAATCAATGATGTGAAAATAAACTACACAAATATTTTAAGTACAATTCATCAGTAAAATCTTTATTCTATTACTTATGTGAAGATTTATACAACTCCACTAGCATTGGGAGGTGTTCTAATGAAACCTCCAATATTAGCCTATTCAACATCCAAAATTGGATATTAGAATACCATTCATATAACAATGCTATTCACATCTAATATTTATATTTTTTTACTAGTTACATACCTCAACAGTTGATGTATTAGAGTAATAAACAAGTGGAGAGCCGGTGTATCCAGTATCAACACTGTGACCCTAAAATTTTATTACAATCATTAAACTAAATTAGTTAATCTTGCATTTCAAAACTGTGGGTGATTTTGATTGGCTCTACCGTTGTCCATACAACCCTACCACCCACCTTCATTCATTAGCATATTAAAATCCCATAGGCCTCTTATTCCCTCTAACCGATGCTCAACAATAAAAAACCAATTGTCAATATCCAAAAATCGACAAACTTTAAATTCAAAGCGGCAAAAAATTTGGACAACCAGTGAATAGAAAGAATATTTAGTGAGAGGGTATGTGCATGATCATGATGGGCCAAAAAGTGGCAATATGATGGGTATTTATAGGGTCTGTGGCTAATGAAAGCTTTTTTTCACTAAAGAATTCAGCAGTAGAAAGGTTTTAAAGAGAGATTTTTAAGCTTTCCACCAATATAAATTATGTTTTACTTTGAATTTAATAAATAATTATTATTCATTTCTATTTGAATTCTGAGGCTGAAAGTCTTGATTGATAGGCTGATTGAAAACATATATATAACTTTCAAATTATTTCCACATTTTGAATCAAAATATACTTCAGTACTATAGGATTAAAAAATGGAATTGAATTTCATGAAGTTTTGACAGTTAAGGTGAGTCCAGGACATCTACGAGTTTATATATTTTTTAAAGTTATAAAAAAATCATAATTATTAATTATTATTTACTTGGAAAAAAAAATATGCATCACATCAGGACCTTAAGGTCCTCACCCTTATCTAAAATATTATAAAAAATATTATTATTTTATTTTGGTTGCAGGTGGATTAAACAAACACCTACTTCTATTTTTTTCCACTGAAATTTAAGTACATATAGCATTTAAATTTTAATTTCACTGGAAATGATTTGCTTTTTCTAAAAATAAACCCTAGTGGATTTTTAGAAACTGTTCAATTTGATATAGATTCTATTCTTTCCTTATTTTGAAATAATATAGATAACTTATTCAAATTTTTTACATCCAAGTGCCTAACTCAATTTTTTGAATTTTTTGCCACTTAAGGGCATGTTTTTTCTATGATGATCCTACACATACCCGAGAATATTCTTCCAGAATATTCCAATACAACTGGTGAGTTGGATGTCTATCTACACGTCAAATTAAGTTCACAATCCAAGGAATATTGCAATAGGGTAGAGAATATTCTTCCATGACGAGATGGAAGACTTCAAAATTAATCAGGTGGTATGCTAATGTCATCCCTGCATCAACATTTTCAAAAAAAAATTCCCCTCTCATCGTTGGGCTTTCCAATTTTGCAGTTCAAATTTGATGCTTAATATCTTTCTCATTTTGACTCCTTTTTTTGAGCAATTTTTTTTATTTGGGCTAATTTTTCATGCTCTACACAATGGTGAAATCAATTTTTAGTTTTGATGTCTACTTTTCTAGAAAATGTAGATTCTCATAGGTGTTGTTGCTTCATCCTCGTTTTGGGAACTTCGGGAGCTCATATCTTGCTCCTATGGTAACATTTTAGGTTGCAATTTTTTTTGAAAGTGCATAATTTTTCATGTAATTTTCAATGCTATGATTAGATTGATCTCATTTTGTACCAAAATTTTTATTTGATGTCATGGTGAAATTTGGCATTTGCATGTACAAAGATCAAAGACCACTTCATTTTTTTTGGCAAGTGGCAACTATAAACACACTAAGTATAAAGTGCCAAATCAGATATTGCTTGGGAGATTTCATGATTGAGTAATTTGGGGGTAATCTTGTAGTGGCTAGTTGCATTCATTTCTTGGTTTGTGTTCTTGCAATGGGGAAATCTCAAATTGAACTCCTAACTCCACATAATTATGCTACATGGAGAAAATCAGTATGGAACTATCTCATGATGAAAGGCCTAATATGTCATCTAAAGGAGTATAAACAACCCTCACCGATTACTAAAGAATTGTGGGTGGGAGTTAGTCGTGAGAAACTTCCTTGGTCATATATTTCATTCTTAGTATCATTTGATTTAATTTCTAAAATATTCAGATCTTCAAAACATACCAAAAGAAGCAGGATACTTTGAAAACTATATGTAAAACAAATAAGATTGGGGGATGTCAAGTTGATAATGATTTGTTGAATCTTGATCCTAAATGTTTTGACCACATCCAAGACTACATCTCCAAAATCAAGCAACTAAGAACTCAATTGAAGGAATGCAGTATTGAAAAAGAGGATTTACAATTGATTTTGAATGTGTTATCTAAGCTTGAATGCCGGAGTGTGTTAGTGATTTTTTGGCTTTCCACTTGCCATCAGACTTTCTAGGAGCATCATATGTTGATCCTAAGTTTGATGAATTTGCAAATCTCCTAATCCAAGAGGAAGCTAAGTTAATGAACATGGGTCTAATCAAGTCTTCCAAGTCACAAGCATTGGTGGCTAGTGAGTCAAAGGTACAAAAAGAATTAGGGAATCTTGATAAGAAGCAAAATAAGGAAAAGAACAAGCCACATAAAGAATCAGAATCCTCAAAAGGAGAATCATCTAAAAAGGACAAAGGTAAAAAATCTACATCAAGAAATAAAGGACAAGCTCTTTGCACTTTTTTAGGTCCAAGATTAGGGAGATGAATTCTAGATTCAAGAGCATCTCATTATATGGCCACTTATAGACTATATTCTCTTCTTTTCAGCCTTGTACTATGTCTCCTATCTTGATGGGAAACAATACATACATGAGTTTAATTGGGAAGGGATCTATTAGTTTTGGGGACAACACTTTTTAGGATGTTTTATGTGTTCCTCATTTGACAAACAATCTTCTTTCCATATATCAGATTACACATGGTGGAGATGGGAGGACTATGGAGTTCACACCTGATTTAGTAATTATTCAAGACTTGGAGAGTTGAGAGATCATTTCTACTGGGGTGGTTGATCATTCATCTTGATTGTATACCTTTGCATATTTTGCTTCTGATGGTGACATTGTTCCTTCGACTGTTGATCACACTTCTATTTTGAACCATGATTTATAGAGACATTCGGCTACTTGAACTTGGGAGTTCTCACATCAGATACAATTCTTGAGTCATGCATTTCATCTCCTCTATCTACTATTGTAGTTGATGATAATTGTGTTCCCATAGTTTGGGTTCCTTGTGATTCAGTGCAGCAGGACATACCTCATTGTCTTTCAGGTTTGATTACATGCAATGACTTCTTGACAGGTATTTCAGACATGTTTATGGAGTCTCATATTGTAGATTGGGGGACATCATTGATAGCATTCATATTCTCTTTGTTGAAGATGTTTCTTCTTTAGTTGTTGTGAGGGAACACCTTGACCCTCTTTTTCATTCTCTACATGATCATTCTTCACAGATTTGTGTGAGTGTGGATACTTTTGGACAACATTTGGAGGAGGCTTCTTTATCTTCAGAGGGGATATCTTTGTCTTTGGATCATGTTCTAGATTCATCTCTACTAGATTATGGATTTTACTCTTCAGTAGTGTGGCCTAGAATGCCCGTTTGGAGTGTGTTAGCTTTCGACATCTACATGGAGACACTTGAGAATTCTTTAGAGATCATACATGATCCATATTCCTGGAATCCTACGTACATCCATGGTTTTTTTTCTTCCTAAGGGGAGGAATGTTGTTTGGCGAGATTGCATCATCTTCAACATTCAATGTCGAGCTTCTACCATCATTGCAGGAGACTCAACATTGAGGGTGGGTTGCCTTGTTTCTCTTCTACTTCTCTCTTATTGGGGGGTCTTTTTCCTCACATGGGGTTTTGGCCTTCTCATGCATCATTGAGAGCATTCATTTTTTGTATTTCATCTCTTTTTTTGGGGGGAGTTTTGTCCCATTGGGTTTTCTCCTTTTCTCCATTTGTGAAAGATTTCTTTGTCATTTCATTCGCATATGTACATGTTTACCTAATATGGTTTAGTAGTCAGGACCCATCTTTGTGTCATTTGCTTAATAATCTGCTACTCCCTAAGTTGCACTTAAGGGAGGGTGTTGGTGTAAATAAAGTATTACACCTAGTTAATTCTTTACTAGGGGACTTACTTACACATGTTAAGTTTACTTAGGTCCTAGGAAGGAATATTTCTAGAAGGTGTTAGTTGTCATTAATTGTTATCTTATCTTTTGACTTGTAACACAAGTGAACCTAGGTAAGTGTGATAAGTTGTCTCATGTCATATGATTAAGACGCTTGTCATAATTCTATGATATCTTGCATCTCACCTTGGCTATATAACAAAGGGGTCTCTCATTTTACACATCAACAATCATATCATTGAATCATATTGATAATAATACAGTTTATTCTTGTCACATTCGATTCTCTCTATTTGTGCTTTCCATTTGGTTTCTAGGTCTTGGCAGCCATAGCCAATTCTAAAAGATTGGAATTTTTTTAGTACCATATTTATATTTTAATATTTAGTTAATTATTAAAACTAAACTTAAATCCTCATTGGATGATTTAAAAAAAAAACTAGTGCAATGACTCAATTTATTTTAGGGAGAATTATTTATATTCTAGTCTTGATAAAACCTTAAGTAGTAAACAATTTGTTTTTATTTGGTATATCAATCATCCTTCCATTAATGAATTGTAATCACTTAAATAAAATAGTTAAATTCAATAAGCTTGCATTCTTGGAGAGTTTTTGTAATGAACTAATTTACAAAACTAAATAGTTAAAGTGGATTTTAATAACAACTTTGAAAACTATATTAATTAATTGCAACATGAGGATGAAAATAAAATCCTAAGGGCCAATCCTAGTTTTTGGAAGCTCATACAAAATACCCTTTTTTAGATTTTTTCCAAGCATCCATAGTTTATTGGAAAGCACCTTTTTTAGGCTTTTAGCCATAGTAGGAAGGAAGTGAATTGTTTGATAAAATGCTTTGGTAGACATGTATGGAAAATGTGGTAGCATAGAAAAGGCGGTGATCTATATGAAAAAATGTCTCAAAGAAATGTGGTCTCATGGTGATGGAATGACATTCCATCACCATGAGACCACATTTCTTTGAGGCATTTTCAAACTACTCACTGCCTTGTCAATGTTATTGATTGTGCTTTGATAGATTTTTTCCAAGCATCCATAGTTTGTTGGAAAGCACCTATTTTAGGATTTTAGCCATAGCAGCAAGGAAGTGAACTATTTGATAAAATGCTTTGGTAGACATGTATGAAAAATGTGGTAGCATAGAAGAGGTGGTGAGTTGTTTGAAAAAATGCCTCAAAGAAATTAGGTCTCATGGTGATGGACATCACCATGAGACCACATTTCTTTGAGGATTTTTTTAAAACAACTCATTGCCTTTTCTATGCTATTGCTTGCTATTATTCTTTCATAGATTTTTTGCAAGCATCCATAGCATAGACAAGGCAGTGAACTATTTGAAAAAATGCCTCAATAAAAAGTTGCCTCATGGAATTCCATGACAAGCTAATGCAATTGGCAGTTGCTCCTAGTTATTACTTATGCTATGTGAAGTAATTGCATCACTACTTATGTTGACTTTCTAAACAACTGTATTGTAATTGAAATTTTGTCATCTATCAACATCTAGTTATTAGTTATGCATTGTGAAGTAATGCTTTGAGTTTGAAAGATGTGCAATGCAATGTAATCAATGATATGAATATACACTAAACAAATCTATTAAGTACAATTCATTAGTAAACTCTTTATTCTATTACCTATGTGAAGGTTTATACAACTCCACTAGCACTCAGAGGTGTTCTGACGAAACCTCCAATATTAGCCTATTCAACATCCAAAATAAGATATTAGAATACCATTCATATCACAATGCTATTCACATGTAATATTTATATTTTTTTACTAGTTACATACCTCAACGGTAGATGTAGTGGAGTAATAAACAAGTGGAGGGCCGGTGTATCCAGTATCAACACTGTGACCCTAAAATTTTATTACAATCATTTTAACTAAATTAGTTAATCTTGCATTTCAAAAATGATATTCAATAAATTAAATTCAATGAACATGCTAACATTTACCTGAGTACATCAATGCCCAAAGCATCATTCAAAATGTCATCTGCCATTGCCAACTCCGTAGTTGCAAATGTATCTTGCGCACTAGCATCTTGAGTGTTTGTGGGGTCATATGTATAAACCAACCCGCAAACCTGACAAGAATGGGGTGGAAGCCCACCCCTCGAAGTCTCCTCTGGATGATGTTGTACTACAAGACTGGCATGTTGGATGATACTCTGGGTCAAGAACTGATAGATTGCAAAGTGTCCACCTCAGTACTCTCCTACACAACAAAAGGGATAATGATGTGCTCATGAGTTGGCCTAGTGAGAGCTCATCTCCCTTGCCATTGAGGATCCTGTCATGCACTTGGTCTATCATGTGTTGACCCTCCACCTCTCCCCCAAAAGTCCCTCATATCAAAATATTTTGGGATTTTGTTGAGGATGAACTCACAGTAGAGTTTCCTTAAGAAATATTGGGACACTTCACAATTTTTGCATGGTGGATAGTTAAAAACCATGCACCACCTATCCCAAAAAAAATTCCTAATCCCTTGGTGGTGGTACCAATGGATAGGAAACCTCTTGGCATTAAGGTCAAGATTTTGATTTGTGTGTGGGTCAATGAATAGTGAGCACAAATCATATTTTGTAATTTTTTCATCTTTTACTTCTTTATATGATAATTTATCTACATAAAAATTCCTCCATGCTTGCCTCCTATCTACCCAACCACTTAATTGTTTGTTGATTGCATCTACATGTGTTAAAATTTCTTGAAGTGAACTCGCAAGTGTTCTTCTTTCCATGGTTGAATGTACAAGATCATTCAACCTCGTGATTAACTCTTCAATATGTTTTTTGTTGTTTTCAATTACCCCCATTAAATTTTGTTGAGTACTAGGAGGATGTTGAGGAATTGGTGGAGGAGTTTGTTGTTGTGGTTGTTGAGGATTTTGTTCATGTGCTTCTTGTTGTGGTTGTTGAGGATTTTGAGGAGGGTTTTGAGGTTGATTGACATCTCCCATAAATTAAATAAATGAATATAAAAAACAACCTAAAATTACCTAAATTTAACAAAAAAATTCAAAAAAAAAGAAGCAATGATTACTTTTTTGACCTCCCCATCGATGTGGCCACATCCTGGTGACAAAATTGCAACAATTCAATGAATAAATTGCAACATTAGCTCCTTCCAAAATGTGAGCACGTAAATGTAGGGTTTCTTGGTCATGGACAACAAAAAAACACAATGAAAATGAAATGATGTGGTTTGATATTTTTTGTTTTAATAAGCTATAATGCGAGTGTGTTATAATGTTGATGTGACTAAGCCTTAGGCTCGATCACACCAAGCCATAACGCGAGCACATTATATCCTTTCAAATTATTTTGAAATTTTGGCCACAATTTGGCCCCCCATCTTTTTGCACCCACCCATTTAGATTTTTTAATTTTACTTGAGTGGTAAATGAACTCAAGAGAAAAATGTTGATAATGGAAATTATACATGAGACCCTCTTATGGTTATATATCAAGACCCACTAATATTTTTAATGAATGTTGGAAGATTGAAATCCCCTTCCTTCTCCTTCCACTTGTGCTCTAGCCACTTAGCCAAAAAAGAAAATTCTATTATCTTGCTCTAGGCTGATACCCAATTTGGACTTTAGAGGTGTGACATTTTTCACCCATATTTTTTGTGAATGTGTGTTAGACTATTTTATAAATGGTAATATAGACACTATTCATAAAAAAACCATGCTTACACCATTTAGTGCAATGTATGCTAATAAAGTTACATGCCATATATGCACTAAAATTGAGTATGTTTGCTTAACTACTACTAGAGGGTATCTGGACATAATAACCCAGCCAAAATAACCCTGGACACAATAACCCCGTCATAATAACCCAAGGAAAAAATAACCCAAGGTCATAATAAACCATGGATAGAATAACCTGTGGTCAAAATAACCCATGGACAGAATAACCCGTGGTCATTTTATAAATTTTGTTTTCCTTTCTCTATATTTTTGCGGGGATATTTTTTCCATGGGTTATTCTGACCATGGGTTATTTTGGCTCGAGTTATTATGACTCTAGGTTATTTTTTCCTTGGGTTATTGTGACTAGGTTATTTTGTCTAGGGTTATTTTGGCTGTGTTATTATGTCCTACAATCCTATTAGAGAATATAAAATTTTTACTTGTAAAACAAGTCAAAAGACTAAAATAATTTTTTTTAAATATCAAGTTTAATATAATATTTTCTTGAATGGTATTAACGCTACCTAACAATTTAATATATTATTGTACCCCCAAGTTGGATCAAACAATTGGGATTTTGAAAACTATGGACAATGATAATAGGTTCTAGCCTTGATTTATATGAGGTACCACTAATAAGGATCTTCTGAGACATATACATAGTAGTATAGTTCCAAATCACTTATCATGCTCCTTCAGAAGGCAAGACACGCACTTGGTTGGTGATTCTTTGTGTATTTTAAAAAAAAAAATTCCAAATCGGTATTTAGAACATATTTACCTCATCCACACCTTTGTTTTGTCCCTCATTAGATGTCCTTAGTGCCTCACTTTAATCTCACCATCCACCAACACCTATGAAAATTTCACATGCCCCACATTCATTATTATTCTAAATCCCCCAATGTTATTTGATAGCTAGACATTCCATTGATAGTAAATAAGAAATATATGGATAAAAATGATAAGGAACGAAAAAAGTAAAGGAATTTTGAAGCATATCTTATTTTTTGGTGAATTTATTCCTATAAATATTAATCCATCCTCAATATCCCCAATCATACACATCTCAAGTCAATGGCTTGCAATAATCTCTCATAAAGTCCACATACAAACTCTATTGAATATTAACTCTTCACCACAAATTGAGCATGGAGAGTTGCATTGTTGTGAGAAGTTTGATAGAAGGCTAGGGTGTAAGATCCATTTTTTACTATTAAAATAGATTAATTTTCATTATAATCTCTACTTTTGACTACATCACATCCACAAACATCAACATGTGCATTGAACCAACATTTTTTACATGATTTTTTGGTGCATATTCAAACTTGTACACATCAATAAATCAATTCAAGCATTATGTAAGGGAATCCCTTACACAATAATCTCCAACAATATTTGTAGTTATCACCAAAATTCCATTTACAAGTTCAAACACCCATTTTTTTATTGAAGATTAGGAGTGTAGAGTTTGAATCGATAAATAAATTTCAAATCCACAAGTGTGAAAATTACTTTCATAATACAATTTTGACTTAAGTTAAAACATAATCAATTCATCAATCTAATAAAAATATATAATACAATTTTAAATTAAAAAATAAAAAAAACCACAAAACATTATTTATTGCATAATCTTCAACATAAAATTTAATAACTAAATACATTTATTTCTTTATCAATTTTAATAATTACCAATTAGCATAACAAGTCAATTTTAAACTATTTTTTCTTATTTGCAAAAACTTGAAGACATGAAATGAATCAAAAACTTTCATGGTCTACTCATTTTCTAGTGAGGTGGCCTAAATTTCCTTAGCATATTTCACTACTCAAATTTTATTTTTTTCTTAATTAAATAAATAAAAAGTCAACAAATCAACAAGAAAAATATATTTTTTAAATTCAAATGTTATCCTTTTAGTCAAATACATTCTTGAGAAAAAATATTCCTATTATACACATTACTTCAAGTCTACACTACCAAGCTCATGAAATGGCATACACCTAAATTATAGTTTGACCTTAACTAATATATATATACTCCATTATGAGGGTACTTGACGTGGAAGTGAGGTGATAGAATTTTACTAACAAAATGTTTTCCCAAATTTTTCAAAGCGAATGGCATATCTACTCTGCAGAGAAAGTATAAATCCATCATTTTAGTTTTGCTTCACTTAAAAAGAATTTGGGTGGTATAAAAAAATGGAATTCGAGAGTGGAAATGGAAGAAAGATCGATTGAGGTAGCATTTATTGTATGTATATTTTTTTATGGATTGGACCTTTATTTATGATATCTTAGTCGAAAGGTGATTTCTAGCTTAGATGTATGCTTACTTACCATATTCCAATCTATTTGAAAAAAATATTTGAGGTAGTTCAACCAAAATATGACTTTTGGTTTAGATGTATGCTTCTTCATCATGTTGTGACCTACTAAAAAAAGTAAAAATATGTTCATATATGTAATATAGTTATTTATATTAATAAATAAATAAATTATACTATTATAAGAGATTTTTTTCTTAAGTTTTTTTTTATTATAAAATCTCCTTAACTTGATGTAGACACCTAAAATCTGACCTTACCCAACCACACCTAATTTTACTGTATTCTAAGCTATTAATTAAATAAATATTTATTATTTATTTAGTTTATTGCATCATTTCCCCTATTTTATTCTAACCTTTACTTAAAGAAATATTTATCATTTCATTATTTATTTTACCCTTCACTTGATCCCATTAATTAAATAAATATTAAATTATTTATTTATTTAATTTCACATTCACTTTTATCCTTGTCCATTTAATCCTAGCCTTTAAGCTTGTTTACATAGATCACAATCTAAAATCATTATATCATGTGATGATATTTAGACCAAAAGCTCTGCACCTTATCAGACTAAGGACAATTACAACGATGTAAAACAAAATCAACAAGAACTTCAACCACAATTTTAATTCATATACTTTCACATGAATTTGCCATGGTGTATTTATTTTCCCAAGTCCAAAAATTACAAGTAAATCACTCAAAACAAAATAAATCAGCAATGTCCAATCTATTTTTCCCTGTCACTAGCAATGAATTTTGTCATTATTCTTCATTTGTCAATTTGTTCCAACTGCCACGCCCTTCCAGATTGGTTTTCTAGCATATTCTCTAGCAAAAATGTGGTCAAATCTTTCCTCTTTCACCTCAATGCCTTGCCTCTCTTATCAACCACGCCTTCTTTTGGGTGTTCTATTAAACTGGCAACATTCTCCATCAATCTCCAGGGTCCAATTGATTGATTTTTTTTAGCAAATGGCTACTGCTATTACTTCTTGTTTTTGGCGCCTAATTTCCTCCAAGTGTTGCGCTTAATCCCCCCGCCTCTTCACTTTCCACGCTCCTCCCAAAGACTTTTCTTTTTCTTTTTCTACCCAAGAACGGGTGTCCAAATCTGCTCAAATTCCTACGCCAAGGCTGAGGTAAGTCGCCCATTTTGGGCACTTTACATTGACATTTAATATTATATGAAATTTTCATTTTTAAATGCTCCTGAGCATTGATTTTTATGGTTTGTTTTTGGAAGTTGTTAAAATTTAATAAACTCCAGATAAAGATGCCAGTTGGTCAAGGAATAAAACATCGAGTTTTAAACACCACAACTAAAATTTACGAATACCGAAATAAAATTGAGAATGAAAACGATGCAGATAACTAGAGTACTTGGATGCTTTGACATCAAACACACTGGGTACAAAAATGTTCCATGAGGCTGCATCTTATGAACATTTTTGGAAGCTTCGAATAGTGATCCCATGCCCATTTTTTATCCAAAACTCTTCTTCATTGATCGGCTTTTCTTCTTTCCACTGATCAAAACCTCTTTACCTTTTCCCTCTTTCACATTCCTTTGTTGTTTATGCTACAACCTACACTCATCTTAGTGGTCACCCCTATTTGGTTCCTCACACTTTTTATCATTATTTGGCTGCCCATTATTCCTTTTCTCTTCCTTGTGCAACTATTGCACCAACTCTTCATCACTTCCTTGGACCTCATTCAAAACTCTCTTTTCATGAGCTACTACTAGATTGTTCCAAACCTTACTTGCCATTGTCACAACTTGTTTATTTGCATGAAAAAAAACCAATGAACTATCCCTCACTTGCTTATTCTTGTCTGTCAATAGACTCAAATGATACTCTCATCCATCCTTGGTGATGGTATACATATTTTCTTAACCACCATACACAATATGTCTATCATATTGCCATAGTTTTCCCGTAAGGACATGAAAAACATCCATGGGCATCACATCACACAACACTTCATCAACATAATTACCAATCTGAAATTGAACCTTGAGCTTTGTTCACTTACCAAAATTTGATGATCCTTTGGCAAACCAAGTGATTTGATAAGGACTTGGATGCTTTTTCCTTTTCAATTGCAGCTTCTTAACCATCTCTCGTGAGACCAAATTGTTAGTACTTTCATTGTCCACAACCACCTTACAACACTTGCCACCTGATTTACACATTGTTCAGAATAGACTTCGCCTTTGTGTTGGCTCCATTTGTTCTTTTTCTGGTTTCAAAAGAACTCTATTCAGCATCAATGCCTCTCCCTCTTTGGGTTCTTCTACTTGCTTTGGGGAATTCACACTCTCTTCATCAGTTTGTGTTGCATTGTTCTTTGATGAACTCCTCTTGCTAATGTCGTATATTTGAGGGCATTCAAAGGCCCTATGTCCAACCTCTCCACATTGGAAACATGTGAAGCTGGAACCTCTTCCACTACCTCTTCCAAAATGTCCTCTACCATGAGAATAATGTCCTCTTCCTCTAGAAGAGTCTTCTCTTTCCTTTCTTTCTTGGGTGTTTGCATAAGACATGTTTGCCTCCTCTTGCTTGGTTTGGTAACCTCTACCATTGTTTTTTTTTTTTTTGATAAATAAGGGGCCGAAGCCGAGAAGGTTGTATTAAAATTAAAAGTATAAGAGTTTACAAGACTAGAAGCCTCAACAGAAGATAAAACAAACAGAATCATGACTTAAACTTCTCCTACTCTTAGTAACTCCACAAATGAGAATTCTTCAAGCCTCAATTTCATTTGAAGTGTGACCAAGCTATCTTGAACCTGCAAAATCAGCTAAGCAAGCATGGATCTTGAAAAGAAGAAGAGGAGGAACAACACATGTATAGTTAATGTTGGATCACAACAGGTGACCTGCTCGTGAGATGATGGTGCATCACCTCATCCTCTGCCTCGCCATTGACCATTGAAGCCATCTTGTATCAGAGAAAGCATCACGATGCTGGGAATAATCAACTAACATTGTATACAAGGACCATGGACCATTTGAATCCGCAAGATGGCAGCAGGGAAGGCATTTGTAAAGCAGCCAGTGTGAGTCAAGCAGATCATGGAACTGACTGACTTTCTGCAACAACATTCTAGCACCAGCTGACTATTTCTCTGGCAACCTTCTAGCACTCTCTGACTATCTTTCTGCGCAACCTTCCAGCACACTTTGACTGTCTTTGCGTGGCATCCTCTCAGCACTCCCTGACTACAAACTACATGTAAAACAAGTAGAATATTCTACAGAAGATTACTGTAAAACAAGAATTAAAGATTAGTAAGCTATTGATGCATCAGTCCATCCAAAAGTGAAATACTTTTTGAAGAAATCTGGAATGTGGTCACCATTATAAAGCTAGATGAGGGCACCACATGAGCAATACATTTTTCATTGAAATAATACATACAAAGTGAAACCAATACTGCAATGTGGATCTCTTTGCAAATGGTGTTTGTAGAAGCCATTGTTTCCTTCGCTGCCTTCTTTTCAATGTTGGACTGTTCTTTTTCACATGAAAATCTACCCTTATTATGGGAGCTATTTTGTTGCCTTGTATTCAATTTTTCTTCCACCTTCAAAGCACATTGATATGCCTCTTCTACAGTATGAACTTGAAACATAGCTAATTCATCTTGAATGTTATATTTCAATCCATTTATATACCTTGAAACCTTTTCCGCATCATCCTCCACGTCCAACCCATATATTTAACTTGTAAAATTCCTTAGTATAAGCTTGCACACTTAACTCTCTTTGCTTCAAATTTTGTAATTTTTGAAACAAACTTACTTGGTAATCCTTCAACAGAAATTGAGCCTTCATTTTTGCTATCATTCAGTCCCAAGTTCTGATTTTTTCCTTGCCTCTTTGCTTTCTATCAACCTGTACATGATCCCACCATAATGATGCTTGCCATTTCAACTTTGATGCAAGAGGATACTCCCCTCCGCGAAAACATCGAACACAATTCACAAAATGGATCTCACAGCAATAGTTCAATGACTCAATTTAATTCGATTACAAGAAAACAATGGTTTCATTAATTCAACAATAAAATTACATTAGATCCGGCCTTTGATGATCTTATCCTTCTTAGACAGCCATCCTGCCCCTTCCTCTTTTATGGAACAAAAATCTCCCTCCAACTTGCACTTCATCTGGCACTCTCCAATTTACCCATCACACACCATGCTATCTATTCATGCCAAATGCCAACCAATCAGCTTGGTCAACTGTTACAAACAAAATCTCACCTAATTTGTGGGCTCGACCCCATCTTCCCATCACTTCTTTTCCTCTTGTTTCTGCATTACTCAAATGCCTTTGAATCTGGAAAATCTTTCTTCACACCATGTATCACTTCCCACATGTTCTGCTCTTCACCCAATCACCATTACACTCCCAAACGCATACCCTCTCTTGTTGTTTTGGTTTCCTCACTGCCTGCTAAACTTCCAACATTGCCTCTCCTTATATAGGTGCACCCTCAAAGCTCACTTTGCACTTGTTTATATTTAATTTTAAACCTTCATCATGAATGACTCGGCCTGGAATCTCATTCTCAAGCAATCCTTCCCACATTTTGCTTGTGCATTTTGTTCTTCCTTCAATTTTTAACACAACCACCCATACTCCTCTTATTCCTTTCACGTAGCCCCCCTACTCACCCTAGCACAGTCCTTTTTCTCACTGCCCCCTCGAATTGTTTCACTCTCCTTCCTTTTCTCTGGTACACCACGAACCTTCAATGGACGCCTCCTAACTTCTTCCAATGCCGGCATTTTTCTTTTCATCTCCCCTTGCAGTTTTTAAACCTGTTTCTTTTTTAAAAGAAAAAGACAGAGAGTCTTTTTGTTGACCCTTCACATCTCCAATTTAAATCTGCATAAAACTAAACCTTCTTCCCACGCCCTTAATGGATTTAACTTATGGTTTAATTTTAACTTGGATTGTATGCACAAATATTGTGCAGTCCTCATAACCGTCTATCATCCTCTTGCATAGGCTTTTGTTTCAAATCTGCAAACTTTCCCTCTTTTTGCCATCAATTCAGCTTTCAAAGCATATCTCCTTTGACTCCTGTGTGCCTCCTATTCTTTTCGCTTTCCTCTCTTTCACTACTTGTCGACCTTTTTGCCGTCCTTTTATCTTCTTGCAATTTTAAAGAAAAGAGATACATCAATTTTGTGCATCTCCAACAATTATCTTTTAAAAAGAAATGGAGGTAAACAATTTATGTTCCAAGTCTTACGCTTCCACATTTTGCATACATGTTTACCAAGGCAAATGCAACTATAACATCAAACAAAATTCTTGTTCTCTACGAGGATACCGAAGGTCTTGTGGAATTTTTAACTTTATGCCTGCCATATTTTATTTTGTTAAGACCCCTTTAACAGGTCCATTTGGTTCATAATCAATAATTAGCAATTCATTGAGACATTCGGTCAAACAGTTCCGTGTCTTGCCTATGTGTCTCAATTTCACATATGTTTCTACTAAGATTCCTAGTCCACCATTTTTAGAGAGAGATTGGTTTCACATCAACTTAAATTTTCCCTTTCACCTTTCACAGTCCTCCGATTTAAACAAGGAGAGATCAAACCATAACACCTCTCACAGTCCCCCGTTTTAAACAAGAGAGATCAAACCATAAAAGAGAGAAACAAACAAAGTCAAGTTAAATCTAAACACACAAGAAATATTTTTGGTTGGTGTTGATCACTTGTCCGCCTATGTGCTCTTGCGCCAAACTTCATGCAAGAAAAATTTACTCTTTTTGGGTCTTCTATTGACTCATAATCGAAATATTTCTCCATTTTTGATATCTAATCAATTAAATCTTCCGAGTTCATGCATCCATTGTAACTAGAGGTTTCCACTGTCGGCTTGCTACTAATCTTTGACATTGCTTTCAAAAATCTGATTTCCACTATATTCTCACCTTCATCTTCCAAATCAATTGCAGGGTCTTCCACTTCTTCTTCATCCTCGTTGACATATATTATAGGCACTCCCCTTCGCTACGCCATTTCTATTGCATCCATTCTCGTTGTGATGCCTCTTAGCATCTCCATGATGGCTGTCATATTATCATTATTTCATGGTCCTCTTTGTGCCATGCTGACAGGATCCCTGTAGTCGTAGGTCTCCTCGCCCTCACACTCGTCCACAAAAATTTCTTCCAAGGTTCCTTCCCTCAACACATCCTCAACCTCCCAAATCCTTTTCCGGATTTGATACCAAATGATGCATACCAAAAGCTCAGAACCTTATCAAGTTAAGAGCAATTGTAGTGATGTTTAAAACAAAATCAATAAGAACTTCAACCACAATTTTAATTCATATACTTCCACAATGTATTTATTATCCCAAGTCCAGAAATTACAAGTAAATCACTCAAAACAAAATAAATCAGCAATGTCCAATCTATTTTTCTCTGTCACTGGCAATGAATTTTGTCATTATTCTTCATTTGTCAATCTGTTCCAACTACCACACGCTTCTAGATTGGTTTTCTAGCATATTCTCTAGCCAAAATGTGGTCAAATCTCTCCTCTTTTACCTCAACACCCTACCTCTCTTATCAACCACTCCTTTTGGGTGTTTTATTAAACTGACAACATTCTCCAACAATCTCCAGGGTCTAATTGATTGATGTTTTTTAGCAAATGGTTGTTGCTACTACTATTTTTTGGCACCTAATTTCCTCCAAGTGTTGCACTTAATCTCCCCGCCTCTTCACTTTCCACGCTCCTCCTAAAGACTCTTGTTTTTTTTCTTTTTCTGCCCAAGAATGGGCATCCAAATCTATTCAAATTCCTATGCTAAGGCTGAGGTAAGTCGCTCATTTTGGGCACTTTACATTTGACATTTAATATTTTATTAAATCCGCATTTTTAAATGCTCCTCAACATTGATTTATATGGTTTTTAGAAGTCAGTAAAAATTTAATAAACTCCAAAATTTACAAACATCAAAACAAAATTGAGAATAAAATGATGCAGATAACTAGAGTACTTGGATGCTCTCACATCATGTGACAAGTGTTCATTTCACATGTCTAACTAAGACCCTGTCTAGATTCATTGAACCTAAACACTACCTAAAAGTCAAACTAAATTTTAATCTCATCCATTCATTTCATATCACACCTCTTAATCCTATCCATTCACATAAAGATGTTGCCCTAATCCTAATCCTAAACTTAGACCTTATCCTTCATGTGACACTTGACAACAATTTTGAGCCAAAATATAATCCTCATCCAATCCTAGCCATCCAACAACCAACACATCTTGGCCCTTAATTTCTCTTATGAAAATTCTATAAATGAGAGCTCTCCCACCCCATTTGCATAATCTCCTCTTATGCTACTATTATGCCGCTACATTTTCTATCTAGGTACATGTTCTCCTAGGCCAACCCATAGAAAAGTTTGGATATTATCATCTTGTGAATAATTCAGGACAATAATAACCAAATGCGTAGATGCTTTTTGGATGATATTAAAATTCTAATTATGGATTAAAATATGATGACATTGTAATATATGGCAAAAAAATATGTTTAAATTTGCTCTAGGCAAGAAAATAATGGAAACCACTTGACAAAAAAATGAAATTAAAATTTGAAATCACAAGGGTCAAATTTATAGACCTTTAGAATCAATCTAGGATACCAAGATACTAGAGTCAAGGTGGTAATGTAACACCTAAGAATAAGTGTGGACATGCATGATAGATGAATAATTTGGGTGAATGTATCAGAATATGTGCAAAGTGGTTCAAATGTATAAGGATGACATAATGAGAACATGTATTGATATGAGGAAAGAAGCCTAATTTACATAAGAGTTTTCAATTTATTAATATGTAATTACATTAAGATACTATTTCAAAATGCTAACATAACTAAGTGATAATTGGATGGGTATGCAAATTTCACCATTATATTTTTCCCTCACTTTGATGTTTGTTTGAATTCAAAAATGATCATGTATCTTAAATAATGTATCTTGGCATAAAAGGATATTTGAGCCCATGTAAACTAACGAGCCTCATTAAATATCATTGTGTAAGTCTATTATTTAACATGTATTATCCATGATATCTCACATAATAGAGAAAAATATTTAATGAGTTTCTTCTATCATACAAGTAAAAGGAAGAAAATTATAAGTTAAATCTTCCTATCGGTGTCATGATAACCCTTTTTAATTTTAAGAAATTTATTATAATTATATAACCTAATTTACTTCTAAATAGACATTATGAGGATGCTAATATTGAACTCATTTCTCTCTCTTTCATATGGGAAAAATAATCCTAAGTTTCATATGTTATTCATTAGTAGACTAACAAGCAAGATAGATCCAAACAACACAATGACACTAATGATTTAATTCATGTTCTTATATTTTTTATATTATTGATTAAGTCATGATGATTATTATGTCTTCTACTTGTTATGTTTGTGTAGTTTATTCTATTGATTATTTATTTTATACTAATGTATGTGTGTATATAAGGGTATGCACATAGAATAGAGGACCAAAAGGGGGTCTTAAGTGACTACTTTTTTCTAAAATAAGTAAATATTGATTTAGGATGAGAAATTGAAGATATTTACATATAAAATTTCAAGATATGACGAGGACAAGAGTCCTAGTGCTCCAAGTCTACTTTCTAATCTACTATTATTTTTTAAATTGTAAATATTAAGGGGTTCAAATTGGGGGAGCAAACGAAGTGCTCTATTTTTTATCAAAAAATAATAATAACATACATTTGGTGTGGTACCCTTAAAATTTTAACACTTTTGAGTATTTCAAAAATAATTTCAATGGAAAATTAGCTAAAACTATGTAGTTTATGCATAACATTTTTGTTAATTTTTAGTAAATATATGAGTTTTTATTAATTTTCAAAGTGGATAAATCCTAAAAAATAAAAAAAGTTGAGTGTTCTCCCCTCTATTTTTTGAAACTAATCAAAAGTCATTTTTTTTTATATATATAGAATAGAGTATAGAATGTAAAAATGTAATTTTTTGAGCATATAAAAGTGAAACCAAAAATAATATACATAGGTTTTCAAAAAAAAAAAAAAATATTAGTAAAAGAAATTAAAGATCAAAACCTTGATATCTTCAAAATGTGAAAAAAATTATATGGTTAGAAATGTAAGAGAGAACTTGACATTATTGTGGTAGTTTTCTAGCTCAACAATGAAAGATGTGTAAACTTAATGAAGAGCATGTTCAAGATTTAATCAATTTTTTTATAATTTATTAAAAACACACCTTTAGATGTTGACATGTAAGTCCAACTCTTTACATTAGATTTCTAAGAAAAAATCAACCCTAAGGTTTGGAAATACTGAAGATAGGTACAAATGTGAGAAAGTTTATCCAGAAGAAAATTCCTAAGAATAGTAAAATAGTATGTGAATAACAATGAAGATAAGGTGTTGGAACTCCCTTAGACAACTCATATGTGTAGGTTTGCTTTGTAGAAAAGAAGCCCTTGAAGAATGGTCAAGTATTATTCACATTGTCAGAATGCTGCAATATGTCAAAGACATTTCTTGGAGCTGGTTCAGGTCCAACAGTCCACTCAGATTTATCCCCTTTGTTTGGGACCACAAGTGTTGTCCGTAGAAACAATGGAAGTCAAAGTTCTTCATTCCGAAACAGAAGAAACTCAAAAGGATACAATTGTTTAACAACTTTCAGTGATGAGCATACCTTTGTAATGGTTTTGTCTTCGTCTAGCTCAAGTCTTCTCTTATAGATATTTCGATATAAAAGGTGGTTATTCAATCTCCTTGTAGGATTCTTGTTATGTGCTATTTTTTTTTGGCTGAGAAGATTTCAGTAGGCTTCAATAAATTAACTACAAATTTCCTCAATATATGCACCATAGCCCACAAGTAATTGATTTTCAGCTTTTCATTACCCACCTGCACAGCAAGGAGATTTCTCATATTTGACACTAAGTCTATCTACTCTTGGTTGTTTGATATTTGATGTTCAAATATTGCCCTATCAAATAGAAACAAGGGGCAGCAACCAAAATTTGGTAGTAAACAACTAGAGGAGTTCTGGACAAATAACCCCTCTGATGAACCTGCAGAAATCAAGTTTTTAATGGAACAATTTCTCAGAACTTTCCACTATAAAAATGAAGTTCCTTGCATCACAAAAATTATTTCTCATCTGTTTTTATTAATTATGATTAGGTACTTGCATCTTTCATTGCCTTCACTATAGTGCTAGCTTTGAGAGTAGGATGCAAGAAAGTTCAAACATTTTTTATATATCTTATGTATATTCCCATTCACTGGAGGCTGTAAGTAATTTGATTGTATTTGTATTCATTTGCAAGTTTTCATTGTGAAAAGATTTAAGGCATGTTGGAAAGTTAATGTAAAGGGTCAATGGAAAACATGAAAGCTTCGAAAATATTTATTTTTCCCTTCTACCCAAAACCTCAAAATGATTGTTTTGCCTCTGGAATATCAGCATCAACCCTATAAATTTAGCAAATGATTCCACTTTATTAATTCAAAAGTAGAAATCAGATAATGGATATCCTATAGCCAATCCGCCTACACAAGGTCTCAAAGAGAATCCCAAGCCCTCTTAAATAGCTACGCAATCCTGTCCTACTGTTAACAGTATGACTCAAAAGTTAAGCTACCTACCACCAGAGAGTGTCTCTACCAAAAACTTAGAAGAATTTGCTGGGAGATCACCTTTTATAGAGAAAGGGGTCGTTGGAGGTACATAAATTGTAAGTATTGAGATTAGCGTTTGGCTAGTACTGCTGCTAGAACTGTTTTGAAGACTCTGAAGGTTTACGAGCAGAGGGTTTTTCCATGGGCAGAATCCCCTCTAGCATCTGAACAAATTTCCCAATAGATGGTCGTTGAGAGGCCTTCTCCTGAACACACCAAAAGCTGATTTCAGTTGCTGTTTGAATCTGATCAAAATTTAAATTTGTGCCGAGCTTTTCATCTATGATGTTCATATTATTTCCTCTCTCACATTCCTCAAATGCCCATAATCTAAAACATGGTAAATGTTGCTTTAGAACACATACTCTTGTACCCATTTTTCAGACCTGCACAGCATTACACACAGCTATTAAATTTCCAGAAATAAACAACAGCTATACTCTCATTATTTTTCTACCACTGTACTAAAATTGGCCATATGTGACATATATATATACACACAACTATTAAATTTCCAGAAATAAACAGCAGCTATACTCTCATTATTTTTCTACCAGTGTACTAAAAATGGCCATATGTGACATTTAGATAGAATATATATATATATATATAAAAGATGAATTAAAAAGATAACAAATCAATAAAATAATAAAAAAAATTGCAAATAAATAAAAGACTGCAGAGCCCTAACGCTGGCCGCCCCTGTTGTGGTGTACCTCAAAACAGAGCAACAGTAAAATAGGAAATAAACAAAAAATTTACATGAGCAGATTCAACACATAGTTAGTAAAGAAATAAATTTCTTGCTCAAACAAAAGGGAACAGTTCAATACAGGAATGGCAGCCATTATTCCATCTCCATAGCCTACATATCTTGCAAAACTCTAATTTGGGGGAAGTTACTTTCTAGCCTATATGCTGTTGAATTCCCAAAGCACTTTAGTCTCTGTGATCCATCCCCAACCAAGATGGCCTTCACCCACCAAGATGCAGCCTCCAATATTCAGTTGAGGCATTGAAGTTACTTAAAGAACTAAGTTTTTGGTGAAGTAGGTTACTATCTGTTTCTTGTTTGTCAGCTCCAAGAACACTTTTGATGGCCTCAACCTTCTTGTCAACCTACTGATAGCAATAGCAAAAGATATTCATTTCTTCATCAAGCTTGTTTATGCTATTAATTATTCCTCTCTGATTCCCTTTTATTCCTTGTGAGTTTTTACATTAGCAAGGTAGTATATTCTCGATCAAGTTACTACTGATTGTTTTGCTGCTCATTAAATTTCGTAAGGCCACTTAAAGTTTCATTGGCCAAGGTTAAATGAATAGTTGTCTCAGAGTATGGTTGGTGTTTGGCCTGGTTTTTATCTCTCAATTTGGTTAATTTTTCTTTGTGGAAGTTGTTTAATCCACGAACCAGCGTGTGAGGAGAATGTTTAAAGGGATGAGGATGAAACATAATGTTGTTCTCTGTTCAAGGAGAGTTACGTAGAGTGAATGCAACTCTTTTCCAATTTTTATTTTCTTGGATGGAGGATGACGGTAGTGTATATAGGTATACTAAAGTCATTAATGCTGATATGATTTCCACAAAAATATTATAGCTGTCAACATCTAATATAGATGCTGCATAGATCTGACTTTTGGGGGGTGAATACTAAAGTCTTACGGACCTCAGATTTGTTAATACAGTCCTCAACTCCAAAATTGCATTTTTTGGATTCATCATTCCCTGTTTAAAATGCAAACTAGGCAATGTAAGGTTCAAATACTTGTTAGCCATGTAAGTTTACTTTTCACAACTTGCACCACAATTATGTACATGGATCTAATTTTTGATTTAGCTTTGGGTAAGGGTTACTTGAAACAAAATGCATTAGTGCTCGATGGTATGCTTAGAAATCACCTGAGTGCATGACAGAGGTCTGATTTAAAAATGCTACTTATTTTTTTATCTGGTTCTCAATTGTCTGTACTCACAAGTTACCAAACAGATTGAATGTCTAGGGTGTACTATGCTAGTTTTTTTATCTAGTTTGCAAGTATATTTCAAAATGTTTACAACTTTACAGGCTCACAAGAAAACATAAGAATCGTCACCTCTCTTTGAGTTTGGTATCTCTGTTTGGGGGGTTGTATGTTAATAGCAATCTCAACATAGATTGCTTCTTGATCTGATGATGAGCTTATTTAGCTACTCACTGACTCTATTTTACAGTTAAAATGCTTACTTAGTTTCAGTTTTTAGATTGTATTTAAACAAACCTCAACAATGCATCAAATAATATGTACCGATCACAATTCGTTTTCAGCTAGTCTGTGTTCATTTACTTACAAAATAATATGTTTCAATGATTGTTCACTATGAAAACATATATGTCTATCAACACACTTTTTTTACCAAATATATTAATTTTTGAATATATATTTTACTGTAGTTCATTGCAATGGATGGGAATTTGCATCGCCCAATTCCTTCAAATCGTGGTTTTAGGAGGTTCACAACATTACTTTCACAAAACCACATAAAAGATAAAGATATATATTCCATTGATGATGAACTCTTTGACTTTGTTTCAAGCACTCAAAGAACCAATAAAACAATCAACTCTAGTTGTCCTCCAACTACAAAATAGGGCAAATGAAATTATTTTCACCTCAACTCCTAATGAACAATATACTAATGTTTTTTCTTCAACTAAAGATCGAGATAGAACACCTTTGGTTCCTCCTACACAGAAAGGAAGGGCATGTTGGACCATTACAGACACATAATACTTAATGAAACAAAACGAGTTGAAAAAGACACACTATCTAATGGTGGTGCAATGAATAAAACTACAATTGTTGTTGGAAAGTGGAAAACTGTGAAAGACTATTGTTCTTAGCATGGTGTCTTCAGAATAGTAAATCAGTGTCAAGATCGATGGGAACATGTTTCAAAGCCAAATTGTAAAAGAATAAGAGACTATGAATCACATATTCCCTCTAGCCATGATAGCTATTGGAATATGACAAATAGAGGGAGAGAGCTGAAAAAAAACTTCCACCAAACTTTCCAAACGAGCTTATGGCTGCAATGGAGGCTAGTTTTGGTAGTGATAGAGCAGTTGATCCTAGTAACATATGTATTGATACTTTGGACAACAACTACACATTTGGTGACAAAAAATCCTCTCCAAATGAAAATGTTTCTATTGATGAATTTGATACAGCTTGTCAAGGGTCACTAAACATTGATAATGAAACAGAGAAAGGTTACATAGATAAGAAGCGAAAATCAGCATTGGAAACCAATGGTATGAAAGATACAATTTTGGAAAACAACAAATTGGTTGTTTCTACCATACAGATTGTTGAAGAGGGTCGTATGAAATGCCATGAAAAAGAGTATGGTCTTATGGAAAAGCAATTCAAAAAGGAAGAATTAAATGATGAAAGGCTGATTAAGTTAGAGGAGCAAAAGGTTGTTGTGCAGGAGACCGCAAATTCAAGGTTTATTGAAATTTTGGTTAAAGTTATAATTTTTGTTGTGCTATCATAAGGTCATGTTGACCATTGTTTTAGGTGCTTAGGGTTGTTTTTACACTTTGGGAAAGAGGATGTCAAAAGTTCTAAAGTTTAGAGGCTCCTTTTGCTAAATGGTGAAAAGTTGTCAAAGTGTTGGAAAACACACGGGGTTTTATAGATTGCATCTTTAGGTCTTCTATGGGCTCGACCCAAGCTTCTAAATTGTTTTGAAGGCCTATTTAAGGCATGTTTCGACCATATGATGGGGTTAAAGACATTTTTGTTAATGTGACATTTTGCAAGCTGAAGAAAACAACGTTCAAAAGATAGTTTTTATGTTCTTTGCCTCCATCTTGAGCTTTAATGGCATAAATTCACTGTTATTGTGTTTGTAGTATGTAGTGTTAACATTATACAAGCTTATTCTACTATCTTTTTTCTTTTTTAAATCATATTCATCTTGTATCTATACATAGTTTGTTTTTTGCTTTTTCAGGCCTGTAATAGGCAGTTTTGAAATAATGGAGTCCTAGAGCACCTTCCCACCGTACAAATTGTATGACCTCTTGGGAATAGTGTCTAGGCTCCCTCCTTGTAAATATGGTAGCTTTTAGGGTTTGTGGTAGTGCAGGAGGTGCTAGAAAAGCTTTGCCCTAGGCGAGCCAGTGTAGGTCCAGTTGGGGAAGACTTGGAGAAAAAGACTTATAACTTGCAGGGGACGTGAGATCTTGAAGAAATTATTTTTGCAGAATTTAGGGGGTGGTCTTAGCTAAGCATGGTGATTAGGAGGAGGTTTTATCAGTGCGTTTGATAGGATAACTTTTCACCAGTCCTAAAACAGCTTTGAGCAGCTGGAAACCCTAGGCTTTTTGACCATTTTTTCATTTGGACTATGTACGGCCTGTACAGGGCTAAAACCCTAGGAATATTTGAGGAATTGGCATGAGAAACCTAGACCATAAGCAAAGTACCCTGATATTTTGGCGGGTTTTGGAGAAAAATGCATTTTAACTCTGTTTAGAGGCCTAATTGGGCTTTGGGCTTGTAGCCCTTTTCAAACCCTAGGGAAGGAATAGTGTGAAGCGATGGAAAGGTGGGAACTTGTGGTTGATTAAGAACCATAGTTGGATCATTTTGAAGCCTTAAAATACCTCTCACCCCTTGCAAGGATCCAATAGAAGGTTGGAGATAATTTGGTCTTTAAGAAGAATAAGGGCCAATGGAGAGAATGTGGTGAAGCACCAAGGTTAACTTGATAGAAGGACATCATGTTGATAGGAGAGGAGTTGGTCGGACAACCAGGAGCACCTAGCTAGGAGTAGGGGCCTATAGGTGAGATTGGTGAAACCAAGGACCAAGGAGATTTTTTAAAGAAAGACCTAGAGCAGGAACCTATGATTGGTTCCTCCAACCCCACTCCCTATCAGATTGGTATCAGAGCCAACAAAATATTTGGGAAAGAGAATATATGTCAGAGGTTGAGTCAAGTGAATCTCCCATCATGGTGACAAATGCACAATTAGCCAAGAGGGTTGAAGAACAAGAGGAGGACAAGAAGTCATTAAAAGAAAGAATAGAGCAACTTGAGAAAGCATTGAACAATGTGAAGTTGGAAGGTAGGGTACCAAAGGAAGAAGAGGTTACAGAGGAAGAAAGGTCCCTGAACTTGACACTGTTTTGGAGGAGGAGCCTTTCTTGAAGGCATTGAAAGCCTTGAGTGGAAAAGGAATTGAGGGCATACCGCTGTTTAGTGGAAAAATGGAACATGATTTGGTCATGGACTCGATAAAAGGCATGGAGAATCATTTTGAGTGTGATGGAGTCACTGAAGCACAGAAAGTGAAGGTTGCTAAATGAAGATTGAGAGGATCAGCCTTGACATGGTGGAAGTTTGTTTAGACTAAAAGGGAAAAAGAAGGCAAACAACCCATATCAACTTGGAAAGGAATGGTTGCTAAGGTAAAAGAAGCCTATATGCCAGATGACTATGAGATCCAACTACACAAGAAGAGGCAAAGTCTAAGGCAGAAGGACCAAGATGTAAATACCTATACTGAAGAGTTCCAAAAGCTTTGTATGAGGTCTAATGTGATAGAGGATGAGAGTCTAAAAGTGGCTAGATACCTAAATGGTTTGAAATGGAACATCCAAGAGGAGATGGCTCTTTTGAGTCCTAAAACAATACACCAATGTTACC
>VDFB02138318.1:0-12310 GCA_007258455.2 Sequoia sempervirens
ATTCCCTTTATTCAACTTAAAACTTCCATATGTGTTGAATTGATTCCTCATACCAAATTTCTTTAGATCTCCTCTAGATGATTTGAAATAAATAAGACATTGTCTTTAAATACAACTACAAATATTAGAAATCAACATAACACATGCCAGTGTGGCTCACAATGACTAATTTAAAATAGTCAATAAAGTAGGAAATTTACAACTTAAATTTTAAAATGAAGGGATCATATCAATAATTATCGAACTAAGTATTTAAGAAGTATTTTGTTTAAGAATTATTTATATGGATTTTGATCAATTGAACTTTTTTTTTATAATTTATATATTTATAAAATTTCAATTGCAATGTAATTAAGTAAATAAATTGTCATAAAATTTTGATATAATAGACAAAAACAAGAGTCAAATTATAAGTTTGATTGTATATACATATAAACAATTGTACATACATATTTATTAATTTTCTTTCTCTTTATTTGTTAATTTATAATTATTGTTATGTTTGTTTGTTTCTTTTTATTATACAACTTATTCTTTAATTTTTTTAAAAACTATGTTTTTTCATTACAATCAAAATGTAACTTGATAAAAAAGAAATTTAAAAATTAGAAAAAGTAGATAAACTAGAGCTTTTCATTTTTAAATATAATCTCTTCCTATTTAATAAATAAATAAATAAATAAATATTAAAATATATTTTTACACTCTAACATCAAGTGTTTCCTCTTTTGGCATGGAAAAGAAAACTTTGTTAAAAAAGCTCAATAGAAAGGCTGATATTTATTTTGAGAAACAACGACTATCTACTACAGATGAGGAACAAGAGAAAACTTTATTTTGAGAAATCAAATTTTTGGGCGAGAAGGGAGGGTTTTGGATTTGAATATTTTTCTCTTAGTTTATGAATACCTTTATCCCAAAATGGTGCCAATAATGTGATGCCTCCAACTTATCTGTCTACTCCAGCTCTCCTCTACTTCTTTTGCCTCTGCTTGCCTTTCTCGCAACTCCAGTTTTCTTGCTATTGCATTGTATTCTCTCCTGCAATCACAACAAAACTAAATTAAGAACCATTTATTTTGCGCCAAAGATTTTGAATGTGAGAGGAGATTGAGGAAATTTGAAGCTTACCTGGCTATATTTCCAAACCCAAAATCATTGTGAATAAACTGAACGGCGCAAAGGATGCATCGTTTCGCACTACCTGATAAAATGCTCTTCCTTTCCGTGTGAAAGCAGAAATCCAATCTACTTGTAAACAAATCAATTCTGTAGATTGGAGATAAATTTAGGTACACACTTTTACTGGATTGAGCAGGAATGAAATTCAAATTTGAAGAGCAAGGTCCAAACGTTAAGGGTAGTTAAGGGTCCCATCAGCTTACTAGCGCAAATTGCAGCAAGAATTCCTGCCGCTACGGAAAGCCTGACTGCCACCCACGACATACTGGTACAACAATCTGTCCTTCAACTGACAGTTAACACAGTGCGGTAGGGATAAGCCATTGGATGGCCATGTCTTTTCGATGGCTTCATTGTCTGGAGCATTTATGAGGACGGCAGGACAAACACATCGAACCCCAACGAAAAACGAAAAAGGAAAACAATATTGACCGGTCAGAGCTTAGTGTGTGATACTTAAGCCCAGCCTTCAACTACTACTTCAGAAAGAGAAACAGTAGAAACCGTCTTGGAGACAGATTCACGAGCAGTGGCAGTGGAGCACAAGGTTGAGAAGATAGTGAGATTGTTAGACAATCCTGCTGTTGGTGTTGTTGCCGTCGTGGGTATGGGCGGGCTGGGTAAAACATTTCTCCTGCAGCATGTCTACGACAGAACAAAACATAGGTATGACCATTCTGCCTGGGTTTCTGTTTCACAGACTTATTCTCTTAGAACTTTGCAATGCGACTTAGCCTCCCACATTGATTTACAATTAGACGATAGAATAAGTGATTTCCGAGCAGCTGAACTGATACATGGTAAGTTGAAGGGCAAAAGATGTTTGATTGTTCTGGATGATGTGTGGAAGGCAGGTGTCGGTGGGAACTTGAGACAAAGTCTTGGTCTTCCCACTGGCAATAACCAGTGTAAAATTGTGGTTACCACAAGAAACAGAGATGTTGCTGCAAATATGAATGCCCATATCTATGAAATGCAACAGTTGTCCAAAGAGGACAGCTGGATTCTGTTTTGCTTGTTTGCCTTCCCTGATTATGAGGCAAATAGACCTCCTGAGCATCTGGAGAGCTTGGCCCGTCAAATTGTTGATAATTGTGGAAGGTTGCCACTGGCCGTTAAGACAGTTGCGGCATCCATGGCTAACTCTTCCCTCTCACCCAAGTGGGAGTCAAAATTGCAGCAGTTAAAAGAGGTAGAAAATGCAGAGGGCTCCACCATGGAGAAGCTCAGGTTAAGCTATGATTATCTTCCTTCCAATCTCAAATCATGCTTTGCTTATTTTTCTTTCTTTCCAGAGGACACACACATATGTTTTTCGTCTCCCTGTAAACTGGAGACAGATATACACCAGGATTATGTGATATATTTGTGGATGGCAGAAGGTTTTATTCCACAAGAAAAAGGAAAAGAATTGTTTGATATTGGTTTGAATTACTTACACCAATTAGAGAATCTATGTTTGGTGGAAGTGGATAGATTGCCGTGTAAATATACAGTGCATGATTTGTTACATGATCTGGTTATTAATATAAGTAAAGATTATCAGTGTGAATTTGATCTTCCCGTGAAAGAAACAAGGTGCCGCCGGTTACTATTGCCTAAAAAGGGTATAACTACCAAAGCAATTTCAGAAAGCCTTCTTCATTGTCAGCGACATCTTCGCACCCTCTCATTCTCTCAGAATCCAGAAATCACTAGTATTCCAGAACACTTGTTTGATCGTTTGAGAGTACTCCGGGTTCTTGACTTCAGTAGTACTGCAATCTCTACACTGCCAAAATGTGTTGGAAAATTGAAGCTTCTAAAGGTTTTGAATTTGTCTGAAACAAAGATCAGGGAGGTGCCGGTTTGTGTTAGAAGACTAAAGAATCTAGAGTATCTTGATGTTTCTGGATGCAGTAGCGTACGTGTGCCTCACTGGATAGGGGAGCTCAAATGTCTTTCCTACCTTGATGTACAACGTTGCTCGAAAAACCCTCCTATCAGTATTATGCCCAAGGGAATATCAAAGCTCTTGAGCCTAAGGACACTGAGATCAGATCCCTTCATGCTGTATGATCAAGGGAGTCGATTCTTCAATGTTACAGACGTTGGCAATTTGATCCATCTCCATGAAATAACTTTTATTTTAATAGATGAAGGGACGTTAAAAAGTATAGACGATGGTATCCTTGAGCATCTGGTGAAAATGAGAAATCTGACCGTAGAAAATATGATAGGTGCAATGAAGGGTGGTACAGAAGAATCCACTCTTCCATCATTCCCAGAAAAAATGAATTTTATGAAAGATCTTCAACGACTTAGGCTTCGCCATTTCTCTGTGCCAAGTTGGATATGTGGTATGGTGAATCTGACAGAACTTGAATTGTATGGGTGCACTGATTATCTGTCGCTCCAAAACATGCCCAATTTACGAAGATTGTTTTTGTTGACAAGCCCGATATGCAGAGAATTGCCAAAAAGGTTTGGAGAGTGTGGGGGATTTCCTAACCTGGTTTTGCTGTTAATTAGTACCTACCCTCTTTTGGAGGAGTTGCCGGCATTGGAGGATGGAGCGATGCAACGTCTTGAATCGTTGGTGATAGATAATTGTCCACGGATGAAGAAAGTTCCAGAGGGATTGGAGCGGTTGAGGAGACTAAAGAGGATAGCGGTAACACAGGCAAGGGGGGAGATAGAGGAGACGTTAAAGGAAGGCGGGGAAGATTGGAATAAAATCAAAGCTAATAATCCCAATGTCCAGATCAGTTTCATACATTCCGTTTGAGATGTGGCGTAAGTTGTGTAAGATTTTTAATTAGATTTTTTATTTTGAAAATTCAGTAACTATTTAGATTTAGGCTAAGTGCTTTTGTGTTTATTTTTCAGTAGTTTTTATGTACCTTTGCTCTTATGTAAATACAATTGATTGATATCTTTTTTAAAAGAGGATTATAATTATTAGTTCTTGGTGATAGGCAATACTAAGCATTCTCTAGATGCAATTCATTTTGATTGATTTGTAGATGGACAATCAAAATTTTAAAAATATAGGAATAATTCTATAGTCTGTAAAGTATTCTTTTCATTTAACATGTTTTAATTATCATTTATTCTATTTTTCATTGATTAATTTTACAAACAGTTAGTGTAAATGCACATATATATATATATATATCATTTTCAATATATTGTCTATTGAGTACAATATATTGCATGATTATAGTCATGAGTAGAAAGTGAGGTGGCAATTAAAGTCAATTAATGTCTTTAATGACATTAAATAAGTTGACAATACAAATTAATAAAAAAATAATTGAACATGGAATGAGTCTTCAATACCATTATGTGAGAGTAAGGTGAAAGACTCTTCATTAAATTTGTGAACTAATTCAAATGTACTTCATTAATTTTGTTATCATTGTTTATTACTTTTCATAAAAAAAATTGTGCATATCTAGAGATTTAAATATGCTAGGACTAAAATTTAATATTTGTTTTAATATGACGTCTTTTCAAAAAAATTAGATATGCCACAACTTGATGTAGAATAAGTAGAATTCACAACATATATGGGAATATGAGAATATGCGAATTGGATGTTTGAGTTTCATTTTCCTTGCATAATTGAAGAGACTAGGGAAGTAGTTGTGAAGTTTTAGTGGTGATTGTGGTGGTAAGTTTCACTGCACAAAGTGATTATGTCTGTCAAATTTCAAAGCACAATAGTCATTTTGAAGAAAGTTTGAGTCAAAATAATCTTTTTTTTTTGGAATTTCTTAGTCTGACACTTTTCTAAAAAATAAGAAATAACACACAATTTAGACACTTTAAAATGACATTTTGCAAAAAAATACACGTGTCTTTTCTATGCTTCTACATTTTGCATACATGCCTACCAGGGAAGTTGTAACAATTTAAAATCTAAAAAAATCATCCTTTCTTTGTCCTTTGATAGATGTAGATATTGTCCTTTAGTTCACATCTTATTTTGAGGCAAAGGTCTATATGAACAATAATGGTGAGTAGTTTAGGATCAAATCTATAATTGGTCATTTGCATCTACCTCAGTTGAAGAAACAAGCTTCATTTTTCTTGAGAGAGAAGCTAAAAATAGCTAATCTTGGTTTAACTGATGTCGTTGAACTTGAATTATACTTGACCTTTTAAGGTCCCATTATATCCCAAAATTATCATCCATGCTAATAAAATTTCAAATATTTCAACGTAGATTTTACCAATTTATTTATATTTGGTATCTTTCTCAATTTGGGCTTTTAGTTTTTATCAAATTTGATATACCGACTATTCAAAACAATTTTCCATTTGGAATGTTGGTTAGTGGCATCAAGATTCTACATAAATTGTCTTGTGTTATCAATAATGTTTTTGATTAAAATAAGCAGGGAAGGGCCCTGAACCCATACAAAAAAAAAACAACACAGAAACAACAAAGAAGAGAGAAATAGATCAAGCAAAAATAAAACTTGAACCCAACAACTATTCCCTCAAGGGTTTGACAAGAAAAATGGAGTCCATGTTAGGAGAACATTTCCTCCTATGTTCTATAATTGCCCAAGAAGAGTAATCAACCAAAACTGATTCCTTGAGACAAGACGGGAGAGAAGCCCCCTCAAACAAATGAGCTAAAGGAGAAAAAACATCAAAAGAACAAGGTGGATGAGAAGAAACAACCTTGTTCAGAACCATAGCATCAGGAGAAACAAGAGAAATCACATTTTGAGCAACAATATTATTATTCATCTGAGCAGGGGGATGGGGAGACACATAAGGCATCTCTAAATCCTCACAAATAGCAACAAAGTCTTCAGGATACACAATAAGATGGGCACAAAGATCATTTTTCCACCAACTTGAAGAAGACACCTTACAGGGACCATGAGGGCAGTCATAGGCCAAGTGCTTAGTAGCAAAACAACGTTTATAGAGAAAAGGGATTCCCCCATAATCCACAAGTTGTGACCAAGACCCATCATTAACCTATAACACAACCTCTCCAGGTAATGCTTTTGACAAATCAACCTCCACTAAAATGCTCACATAAGAGGTGTGGGTAAAATTCGTAGAAGCAAGATCCACTTTCAAGAACCTACCCAAAGCATTACCAATGGCCTCATATGTAAGCAAAGGAACACTAGAACTGTAAGGGGAGATAAGAAAATCCCACCCAAACAAGAAAAATATCTATCTCAAAATCTATTTTGTAAACTACTATTTTATTTCAATGGTAGAGATTAAGAGGTTCAAATCTTGAGCTTTGCACAAATATTTATCACTTTTATCACAAAATATAATGTAATGCTAACTATGTTTCCCCATATTTTTAAGTTGTACATTAAGTATTTTATAAATCCATTTGGTGAAAATTTATTCAAAATATCATGTAATACTTTATATATTCTTGTACTAATTTTTTAATGAATATTTTCTTTTACTAATTTTCAAAGTGGACACATCCTAAAAAATATAAAATTGTTTACTTCCCAAAATTTTAAGAAAGTAATCACTCCTTTTGAAATGTGTATAAAATGAAGTGTAGAATATGAAAGTGTAATTTTTTGAAATTTGGATGAGTGGATAAAAAATTATGCAAAAAAGTATATATGTGACCTTTTAAGAAAATGAAGGCACTACTAAAAAAATAATAGAGGTCAAAACCTTAATATATTTGAATTTTAGAAAAAAATTAGAAATCTATGAAAAATCTTGATAGCACATGATCATAGTGGGTTTTTTTAATAGAATATTATCCTAAAATCATGCTCAATAATTTATTTTTTATGCTTTCTACAAAACATAGATTTGGGTACCATGCATAGAGGTTGAACCTTTAGGTTGGATATCTAAGAAAAATCCAAACCTAATGGGTGGGGTTCCTAAGAAAACACAACCTAAATTTGTGTGTGCTATAAAATGAACATATTTGGTATGAATTTACTTTTATATTGGTACTTAAAAAAAAAACATAAATATAGTGTGTAGGTGTTACAATATTGTAATGTAAAAAAATGCATACCCTTGAGATTTCATGCTATGTTTTGTGTTCACTTTGGTGTCCATTCCTTAGTATCTTCCTAGTCTCATTTTAACCCCTAAACTATCCTTTCTCCTTCTCAAGGTTCTTAGTTCTTATTTCCCATGTCTCTTTTTGTCAATATTTATGTCACCTTGTGTTTTCCTAATGTCTTGTCATATTTTCAGCTAGAATAATCTAAAAACTAGCATGATGTGTGGAATTCTACATGACACACTATCATCTCTTGATAGTTTCTATTTTAGTGTCCATTTCTATGCATTTTTTCACTTGTCACCTACCCATATTAGTGGAATCTTATTAGAATCAATCCAAATGGGTCATTAGTCTCTTTCTCTTACATCCTCTCTTATTTCTTGAGAAATATTTTCATTTGGCACACTCTCTTAGATTTTTCTGGTAACTCTAGCATGTCACAACCTCTTATAGCTCTACTTTAGCTTTGATACCTCCATGTGTGTACAACAATGTTAAGCTTTGATTCCTCCATATGAGCACATTGGAATTCTATAACATTTTCCTTATGGCTCTTTTCTCAATGAATTATTTGAAACCCTCACAAATGATATTATTATTCTATTTGCTTCAGCTTATTGTACTATTATTATGACAAATTCCTTTCTCATTGTGCCCTTGAGTAGCTTGGAATATCCACACTACAAATATTTGATTATAGTTTACATAGTCTATATTGTCATTGTTCTTATTTTCTAGATGCACTTAGAGTAAGAACATACACACTTTATTTCTATTATCTTTATCATTGGCTACTATGGAGGTAGAAATTCTTAAGTAGGGGTTTCACTTAAAGGTAAGCCTCTAAATAGTCCCAACAATTTTTTTTCTTTGCAATTGCATATTTTTTTGGTTGGAGATCCAACTACTTGGGAGCTTGGTTATATTCTCCCTTTTTTCTTTCATTTCATTAATATTTGTCATTATCGCTATTGTAATTGATTAATTCAATCCACAGCTCCCATGAAACACCTACAATGATAAACCTTTCACACTATGAAGAAATAAGCAAAGATATGATTTCCCTACAACTCAAATATGATGAAAACACCAATTTTGCATTATGTGAACAATTGCCGTGAATATGCTACCATACAAAAAATGATAAATAATTACAAATGAATCAATCCTTATGAAAAGGATGAAAGCTAACCGTAGATTAGGGTTAGATTAGAACATGACAAGTGTCCTCATAGGAATGAATGAAACAACATGTTCTAATATTAGAGGCTCTAATCATGCAAAATGCAACTAATTAATTAAAGCAAATAAATAAATAAAAGCACTCCTAAGTTTAGCTTAAGTGTAATAAAGCATAAAGTGACCAATTAATTAATTAATTAGGTGATGACCTTATTACTCCAACACCCCCCTTAAGATGAACTAGGGAGAAACTAAAATATGATAAATAAATACTTGAGTGGATGCATGAATGGGTCCTGCCCTTATGGTTGATGAGGTACCCATGTACATAAATGAAACTCTCATAACTGGAGAAAGGGATAAATTCACATGGGAATAAAACTCCCCTCCAAAAGAGAGAAAATAAAAGAATGTAATGCACTAATAGAATAAGGATAGAAGGTGGATTACATAATGCCCCCCAAAGATAACTTCTATCACATAAGTACATATACAATGGTCTCCATAGGAGAGATAGAAAGAGACTAGAAGGCCCCCCCATAATGAAGAAATTCCTATTGCAATGGTCGATGCCTGATGTAGAATCTAGAAAGAGATCAGAGCAGGAAAATAACATTCCTCCCCTTGGGAAGAAATGGATCCAAAGGATGATGTTGAAGAAACCCTGTGAAGAGTGATGAATCAATATGTCTCAAAATGTGTGCCATGATAGGATGTTGAAGAATCTCTATGTATGAACTAAAAAAAATTCAATGCCAAATCCAAATTGATGTGAAGAATCTTGAAATACAACATCTGAATGCATTGATAATGGTGGGCGTACATTGATAATTTGACTGTCAAGATAGAGGAGATGTATGTCCTCAATATAATCCTCAAGATCTATAGTGTGAGACTCAACAAATAATGATGTATCTATGAGATAAGAATCCCATGATGTAGCAGAAAATGAATGACCAAGATGGTCATGATGCTGAATTGAATCCATAGGGGCCAATGTGGCGATATTGATGTCATCAGGAACAATGGATGATACATGTGTAATCTCAGCTTAAAGAGTAGGAACTAGGAGACAAGCCTCTGATCCATCAGAATGTGCAAGACCTGCTAGATACTCTAGGTCCTCTAATGTAGCATCATCAATGGGTATACAATATGTAGTAGCCATGGGTAAGAGACAACTTGAAGCAAGATCCTCTGGGTATGGAGAGAGATTAGGGTCTCCATGGATCTCCCAAAGACGAGTCCAAAGTGTGTGGGGACAATTAGTGTCTGATACAACACACATAGTGTCAAAATCGACACTAGAACATATAAGTCCTACTAAATAATCTCTAATGATAGATCCCAAGCTAATTTTCTCCCTAGTGTGTTTGGTTCAGGTATGAGGTCATATAAATGAGGAAAAATATTAAGCCACCTACAATGTGTAAGTATGCCCTTTTCCCATGACTCATAATTATCCCATTCTAGGATTACAACTGAAGGGTGAGTAGAAAAACCCATGATTACTCTTCAAATGAAAAAAATATGAGAAAACTAACTTTACTGCATGAAAATCATGTGAAATAGAGCCAACTGATGCAAACAGAGCATTCTGAAGTGCCAAAACATCCAAGTAATTAAGAAAATTATGTAAACACCAAAAGATGGATAAAATGTACCTAGAGAAAAATATGGGAAAATAAGTCTGATCACTGTGTAGAGCACTAAACCAACTTTCAAATGCCTATTTTTTTTTGAAAAACATAGACTGCATGCAAAAGATATGCCCCCGAAAGCATGAAAATGATGATCTGACTTTGACTGGAAAAAAATGCAACATACAGAAAAAGTAGAAAAAAAACACTTGCACCATTGGATTGGGCTCAAAACTAGATTTCCGGTGATATTTCATTTTCAAAAATCCAAGTTCGGACGCAAAGTTTATGGCTAAAATACAAAAAACTACTCCAAAAAGGTTTGGAGGAAAACTTGGCAGTTAGACTAGCCGCTAGCATTAACTGCTAGCAGTTTACTGATGGTGGCGCCATTAAAAATGTGTTTTTTTTCTTGGATTGCATGCTGTACTAGGTCGTATGCCCCAGAAATGATTTTTTTTTGCCTCCTAGAGTCATTGTGTCCGATTTCGACGATTTGACAGTTAATTTTAGGGTTTTTGGGCGCTCTGAATGTGATGGTGGGTCGGTTTGGGCTCAAAATGCTCAAAAATTGTAGGTACGCTCTAGATCAGGAAACCCTTATAAAATTCAAACCCTCATAGATTTGACAAATGGAGACCTTTTTTGATGAAATGAAAGGAAAACCCGACTGTTCCAATAGCTCTGGATTTAATGGAATGCTAAAAATTTGACCATGGATCATGAATATTAATGCATGAGAGAATTTCTTTGAAAAAAGTGGACAAGGCGATTGTTGTTTATTTTCTAGTGTACCTAAGGAATCTCTAAAGGATAGCCAATTAATATGTTCAAGATCCTTGAAATGATTGGCCAACTAACAAGATTTAGTCAAAGACTGAGATCTTCTACACTTCAGGCTCTTTGGGGCCAAGGAGGGTGTTCTTATTGTGTTCATTTTGGGAATAAGCTTTATAGAACACATCATTATCACAGATCAGTTTGAGTGAAGGATAATTATGCAACAATTACCACAAGATTGGCTAATCTTTAAGTAAATTGCTTACCCATTCATCAAAACAAAGACATCCTACATGATAATTGATACATACATGTGTTAAGATTAATGAATTTTAAAGTGAATTTGCATCCTAACTTTGGGTCGGTCATTAGACAACTGTTTGATTAACCCTTTAGGTGAATTGTTAAGGAATAGACTAGTGCCTTGTTACATTGGGCATTGAAGTCACATACACAAGAACTAGTAGCACATAAATGACTTTAAAATTTGATGGAATGGACTACTCTCACAATGAATTTGCATCATGGAGCTCACTCTTTCTGATACATAACTGCTTATCAAATCCCCTACAAATAATTGTAAATTTAAGACCCCGTTTAAGCATTTTAATTGATTACTTGAATCAAAGCATAAATGGAGACATACATTCAAACAAATGTTCAAAGAAGAATGAAAATATCATTAACAATTTCATTCCAAATTCACACGAATTCACATAAGGAGAGAAAATATATTAGAATCATACGTTTACTCATATTTATCAGTCATATCTATAAAATAGTTTAAGACAATTGCACATGTTCTTCCAAAAACTCAAAACAAGCTATCTATTCTATTCCTAGCATTCTACCCATATGCACTCAACTCAAAACCTAACCAAAATTTTCATCCCCCACAAAATGAGCTTTGAATTCCCTTTTATAAGATAAGGGAGCAGAATAAGCCACCAGCTCAAATGCAATTTAGATACAAATTTTTCATTTCATTCCTCATTTTGATTGTATTTCACAAAATACCCACATGACAATTCTATTAGACATAGGGAAAATCCAAGATCATCATAGCCACTAGGAGGAAGAAGCAAAATACCACCAAAATAATCATCCATCCTTAGGTGAGAAAAAGCACCAAAAATTGTAATGCTACGAGGGCACATCGTCACCTTCCAACACCTCAAAATTATGCCACACATGCAAGATGAGACAACGACAACCTGAAAATCATTTAACAACACAAAAAAAATATTTACCACTACCTTCATTTCACACACCAGCAGACCTTTTTCCATCAACGCACACACCTCGGTACACACAACTGCTCCAAGTAACAACAAGGGTCAGGGAAGAGACTGTGACGCCTTCCTTGACTTTGTCCTTATCTGCCACAACAATGTCTCTTCCACTTGGAGTTTGAACCACCAGAGGAGGGATAAACAACACTCTCGCCTCAAATGACACAACTCAACCCATAGTCGCCAGATACTGGCGGTAGTTGGAGTCAGTCTTAGTCTCTATT
>VDFB02138320.1:0-24881 GCA_007258455.2 Sequoia sempervirens
CAATTCTGACTGTGCATGTTGATAACACACATGAACCACAATAGTGATCTACTTTGAAAAGTAATACTCTGATTGAATCTCCTTTTGATGTACAAAGGAGTAATTTTTTGCAAAGTCAACTACTGATAGAACTGTTCCATGTGGGAAAGTATCTCTCAATGTTTGGAATTGTTGTGCTTGCCACTTAGCAAAAAAGGAATGATGTATGTATGGTTGTATCAATTTTCTTACCTTGACAACTGATTATGGCTATATGATTATCTTATTGTAATGAACCTAAGTTAATTCGATAGATATTAGTGAAGTTGAATTAGGAAGCATGGATTGTGCTTTATTATACACATTTTATGTTTAAAAATATGGATCTAATTTTGCGATATTGAAGTCGAGTTAAATTTCTTCAATAGTATATCAAAGTATAGGGATATAGTAGTGGTAGGAGTAGTGTAGGATAAAAGAGGAGAAATGTATAAAAAGAAGCAGGAAGGTATGAAAGGTAATGACATGGTAATGGAAGGAGAAGTTACACTATAAGGTTAGATTTCCTTGGGATAAGGAGATGGTATAGAGAACCATATGCATGGATAGTGCTAGTAGTAGCAGATGGTGTGTGAACATATATAAAGGATGGGAGATAGAAAAATACTGAGTGGAGAGAAAGTGGGACATGGATGGGTGATCCCATGGGAGGTGTAACTATAGTATGATAGGAGGAATCATTACAAGAGGATGAAGGGTAGATGGATGCATAGAGGGTACAACATTATTAAAATCCATTAGAGTGGTAATATTATGAATAGTAGTAATTCCCTAAGGATAGCCACCTAATACATTATATCAATTACTAGCCAATGAGTGAGGATATTTAGGGTGGAGAGGAGTAAATATTACATGAGTGCTTCAATTTAAGAAAATATCTTGTTTAGCAACATATAAATCTAAATCATAGTCCTAATCATTATTTTTCATCTTCTTTAATGTGGATCTTTATATGGTTGTCATTAGCTATTATATCAAAAAATGATTCAATCGTCATTTTATTTGCTAGCCATATTAGAGTTAAGATGAAAACTCCATAAAAAAAGATTTTAAAGGATATTAATTTAACTAGATAAAAGATCAAGGAAAACACTCTCAAACATGCAATATACCCCAATTGCTTAGACAATGCATATTTCCTAATAATGTGTGCAACTAAAAACTAATAACATGTAATGAATGGATGTAGGTGATAATAATTAAATAATCCTAATTGAACTAGGGTTGTCCCTTTTATATATTTAAGAAGTTGTAAGAGCATTGTATGAAATTGTAAGATGGGAATTACTTATGAAATGTTATATGACACATAAGAGAATGAAAAAGGGGGGTTACACTAGAATATTGATTAGAATTATGAAAATCATCAAGATCATCTTAAATAATGGGTAAATGAATATGTCAAAAATGGAGTGTCGGTTATGAGGAGGAGGATTTGAATTTTTTTGACAAGATGTAAAGCATTTGCTAAATACATCCTATAAACTAAGTCAAGGAATATGGTGTTGGAATTTGTGCCAAATTTGGTGCCATTTTTAGGTCATTATTTTGGCTCATGGTTTTGGTAAACCACACTTGGTTTATGGTTTAAATTTTTCCTATTTATGGGTGCTTGAGATGGAGAAAGCATAATGATTTTGTAGGTATCATCATGCTACTAGAAATTACTCCATATTCACATGTTGATGATACTACTATAAGGGTATGCACATGAATATTTTATTGTAAATGATATTATTATCAAATAATATAATTGGTTCATGTTTTTGGTTGTGGAATTTTTCTTCCAAGAGGATTTTCCCATGTACATAATTATGTTATAAACTTATAATTTATACATTTTTCTTATAACTAAAATTAAATCTATTTTGCATATTTATCTCTTGATAGGTTAATATGGGAGGTGTTTCCACACCACAAATTCTTTTTAAAATACTATCCAAGTCTTAATCAGTTTACATCCTCTATCTTATTGTGCAATACCTACAGGTACCACCAAAAATGTGTAGAGATGGACATTTTTAATGTTACAAATGATACAATTTGTGGTTCTATTTGAACTTCATAACTTTATATTGTTTGTTTCCATATGCTATTAAGTTCTTATATATGTTTCAATTGGTCTTTCATTTAGGATCAGGCTATCCATAGCTTTGATTGTTGAAATGGAAAGGCATATTTCATTTACACATAGGACATAAAAATGTATGCAAAATGGGGAAGCAAAATAGTGTATGTTGAAAACGCTTTAAAAAATTTCAAACAAATGCAATTTGAATTCAACAAATTTGAAAAAATTCGCATTTAGGGTTTCAAAATTTAATAGATAAATGCATTTTGAACTCTACAAAATTCAAATTTCACATACCTGGTGCTCGATATGCAAGTCAAGTTGATGAACTTTGGAGAGACGAAGTTGAGTTTGCATTCGCCAGAGAGAAGAAGTTAGTTTGCTCGCCATCACGGTCTCGGTTCGCCACACGCACTAGGGAAAGAAAGCAACTGGTAAAAAGAAAGTGAAAATGACAGTCAAAAATGAGAATGTTTTTGTTTTTTGTCATATTTAAGGGGGTTTGGTAGAACCCATGTTCGACCGAACCCATTTAAATATGATTATTTTTATTTAGGGTTTGTGGGTTCGGTCGAACCTATAATGAGGTTTGGTTGAACCATTGGGTTCGACCGAACCCATTAAGTTTGGGGAAAAGGAAAAAAATGAAATTTCATTCCTCATATAATTTGTAAACCACTATTGTGGTTTGACCCACCTTCTATAATTATTTTTCTTGCTCAACCTATTTCTTGAACTAGTTTAATCTTCTTCACTAAAATTTTACTACTTTTGTCTTTATACCACACAAAAATCTTATAAGAAAATTAATTTAATGTGAAAGAGAGTTGAATTTGGTGCCAATAATTAATATGGATACAAATTTCATTTCAAAGGTTAATTTTTTTTTAAAGAAAAGACTATTTATGAAATTTTTGGACCCAACAACTCTTTTTTATATGTTAAATTAATATATATCCTACTTAAATTTAATTCCTCCCTAAAAAACCCTAAGATTGCTCTGGAATTAGGATTACAAATCCTAAACCTAGTAAAAATTGCAAACCATAGGATGAGTGGCACCTTGAGACTCTCAACTTTAACCTTAAAACTAACATGTTAATCCAATTTGGAAAAAAAAAACTTGGTCTTGTAGAGGAAACTCTCATGATTGTAGAAATTTGATTTATTCTTTATTATAAATATATTATTTAATTATTAATTATTTTTTATATAAACTATGTCTATATGTATATTGAAAAACTCATTACTTTTACTCTTTAAATCTAAAAATTGAAAAATGATTATAACTTGTATGCTTTTTTTTTTTTTTTTTCATTTTAAATCTAATAAAAGAAAATTCAGGTGATATTTTAGGCGTTATATCAGAGAAGACATTGGTACATAGGTTTTCAAAGTCATTTTGAAGTGGTTCTGGATTACGTTGACCGTGACTCATTAACAGAGCCTCGTGGAACCATAGCGGGCAAAAGATTTGTAGGCTTGGTTTATAAGCGGTTTTCTCAAATTGGTGAAACGGAAACAATTGTTATTTTATAAACTATATTAAAACTGCTACAACTTCTATTACTAACATTATTTTGAATTTTTTTGGATAAGCTTTTCAACTTGTTATACAAAATTATCTTATATTGATATATTGGCTTTAGGAAAATTCACCGATATTTTTTGATATATATTTGGAAAATTTTGATTAAAAATATATATATTAAAAAATATTAATGCGGTTACCATCGTGTGAATTGCTGGTGTTGAATTTTACTTGGTCGTGAATTTGTCAAGGCGGTGAATTTTCCCATGATGAATTGCTCGTAGTGAATTTTCCAATTGTTGACGAATTTATATAACTCGGTTAAAAGTATTGATTCAATCATGAATAGCTTACACTTACACAATACAAAAATTGTTTATTAAAAAAGGTGAATCTTTAAATTAAAAGCATGTATTTTATAAAATTAATTTAGAAAATTGCACATGTAATTTTATACATACAAAATATAATGTTATTACAAAGTAGAATTGAAACAATAATATTTATTTTCTATAAATTAAAGATAGTCATCAAATCAGTTCACATAGCCATTAAGATGACAAGTAGAAATTTAAAACCAATGTATTATTTAGGAGGGAAATGTAATCAAACTTGAATACAATTATATTCAAGTACATCCATATGCTCTTTTGACAGGCAAACCATGACTTCTACACCTCCAACACTACTGTATGAATCAAACAGTATTATAAGACCTTCAGTGAGCATTAATGAAGGCCCTACATATATTGGCTCACCCATTCCAAAATGAAAATTATTCGTAGGAAGTTTCATCCAACTTATTGGTATCACCAGTTCTATCATTAAGGCTTGTTGGCCCTAAGATTTTCTTCCTTAGCTCAAAAAAATCAATCGCTGAATGTATGAAATCATCATCAACCCTAATAACTAACTTGTGGATTAACTCTGAAATAAACTCTAAAGGTCCATTTATGATCTCTGAGGCAATGGTTTGAGCACATGATTCATAGACAACATTACCAAAGTATTCTTCAGGCAAGGGAGGATTCAACCTTTTCCTTCCACCCACTGGAATGCTAGCTTTTGTTTGTACATCCTCATCAAGCCCTCGAGCTTTTGTAATGCATTTCCACATATGGGCAACAAGGATTTCAAAAGTGGTGTAGGGTTTTTTCAATTTATCAGATCCATTTACCTTTGACTTGAGTTTTTGTAAAAATATTGAATCGAAATGAAACTTTTGTTGTTGTTAGACTGGACATTATTGGTGAAGGCTCATGGGATATAGTATTATATTCATAATGATCAAAACATGGTTGGGGAGGATCTCTTGATTTTAATTGAGATCGGTCACGTATTGGAGGTAGAATACTCTCCCCTCTAACAATTTTTCCCCTTGAATTCATGAAAAAAGTAGCTGCTTGTCCGTCTGCAACATGATGATGTCCAGCTAGGCCTATCACCAACCCTCCACAAGTAAATCGAGTAAACTACCTCATCAAACATATTTATCAAAATCTTGTCAGTATAATATATTTTGAAAATACATGCATGACTAAATTATTCTCCCCACGTGGATATAGTAAGTTATCATACCTGCATGAGTAAGAGCTCAGCGACCACGGTGGGCGTGGGTGGCACCAACTCAAGAAGGAATGCAGAGGGATGGAAGGGCATTGCATCTGCTTTGCCTTCTATCACAACCACACCCTCGTCATTCAGATTGATGCCAAGGCAGCCATTGGGCGTGTCTTTTGTGTATCTCCCTGCCCATTCTCTGAACTCTGCCAGAACTTTGGCCAGTCCTTCCTTCAACACCTCTGAGCTCGGGGTGGGAGCTTCGAAAACATACACCACTTTGTTGTACATTGGGTATGCAACTAAATCCAAATTGCTCAGTTCAACAAGCTCACGATGATCTTCCCCCGCACAGGGTATGATCAATACACCTTCACCTCTCACCACCTTCATATTCTCTCTCTCTCACTCAAATGCAAACGCAATGTCTTGCTTTCTGCTTTCACAATGAGCGATTTTGCAAGACAGAGAAGTCCCTTCAAATAATTTGCCAATCGCATCTGTAAATATTAAAGAAAGTTCGATGCTCGCTTTTTCGAGTTTAATTGCTCTCGTTTCCCGCCTCAAAATCACGCGCAGGATTTTACCGTTCAAAATCATTTCTCGCACAGTGAGTTTCTTGGACAGGCAGTCGCTGATGGTGTGTCTAATCATTGCTTCCGTGCTTACGCTGTTTAAAGTGTTATAATTTTCTCATTCATTTCTCTGTTAGGCTAATGCTGCTGCCTCTCTTATTGACAGCGAAAAAGGTATTCCGAACAGGCTGGGCTTAAATACCACACACTAAGCTCTCTGACTAGTCAAAAGTCTGTCTTCCGTTTCCGTTTCCCCTTTCCCTTTGAACATCATTGTCATGATTATCGCTCATGGTCAGGTTGTAACATTTTTTAAAACCTTCTCCCGCCCAAGCACCAGTCATAGCCAGTTAAAAGTTGTAACATTTTTTAAAACCTTCTCCCGCCCAAGTACCAGTTATAGGCAAGTACCAGTTATAGGCAGTTAAAAGTTGAAAGTCAAGTACTTACCATGTCACATAGGGGAGAGGACCGAGTAGTTGTGCACCCTAACTTCATGCTTCTAATTATTCTACGTGGAAATTCCAAATCACTCCCAATTTTTTACAGCAGCTTACTTGGCAAGTCCCCTGCTTATAACTTTCGTTTTAGGGCCACACCATCAAATATGATGCCACATCAGCATGCTTTTTGTCAAGGTGTCTAAAAAGGCTCAAAAAAAAAGTGCTACCAATACTTGTGCATTCACATCATGGATAGTTGAGCGCTGCTGTGGCATCACATGATTGGTTACTTTTTAGATCAAAATAATACATTTTGTTTAATTATGGGTAGTCAAGTCACAACTATTGGCATTATATAAACAACTACTATCACAACTATTGGGCATTATATTAACAACTACTATCACAACTATTGAAACATGCTCAAGTATTGGGTCCTCTCCCCTAATTAAGTTTTGAGAGGTAGTTTTCCTACGTGCCCATTGAAATTGAAATTTAAAATTTGGCAAATCTTTAATATTTTTTAAAATTTAATAAATATTATTTTCACATAAATATATTTAACAATTTTAAAATATAATTATAATCTTGTTAGATTGAAATAATTTATATTAATCTAATCTTTACTATTTTTAAAAAAATATATATATTTTTTAATATTATTAAATATCATATTATTTATAATTTGTATAATTATTATGATTTATGCTTTAAAAAATTATTAACTTTTTTGTACATTTATAAATTAATATTTCAAATAATGAAAAATTATAATAAATGGAATGAGGCAAATTCAATAAGAGAAAGAAATATAGACCTCCATTATATATTAAAAATGTTAATGCCATGAATTTTCCGCAGCATGAATTGTGGTGGTGAATTTTCCTTGCAGTAAATTTGTCATGGTGGTGAATTTTCTTGCAATTTCTTTGTGATATAATTCTATATAAGATTATCCCTTCAACAAAATTCTTATTTGATGTAATTTTTTCTCTAAACAAGATTCATGATGTCATCATACATATTACTATTGATAATATCTAGTATCAATAAATTTTATAACAAATTTTAAAATATCACTTAAACACCAACACTTATTACATATTATAGATGTAATATATTTTATCTCTTTTTTAAAAAATATTAATAAGATATAATTACACTGTTAATAGACATTTTATAGATTATAATGGTTATAAATATAATGTCTAAAATAATGATATGCATACAATAACAACAAATACAATGAACTTATTAACTCATCTCACACTAACTCTCAAATTTTAGCTCTCACACTTAGAGTCTCTAGAAAAATATATACCTAGAAAGACCTCTCTCTTTCCCCCCTCTTTTTATTCCCCAAAATTTAACTCCCAAAAAACTAAATGTCTATATGTACATGCTATTTATACATGCAACCCACTTTGGTGCCAAAACAAATCCAGTCATATTTAATGTTATTTGCCTCAATGTTCAAATTCATCAACCATGTTAACTTTGTTAAATGTAATATTTGAAAATATCCCACCAATCAATTGCATCATGTAATTGATGACCAATAAATTATGTTTAATTGACTTGATGAACTAAATATTGGTTATAAAGATTAATTTAGCTACATGGGTGACACATCATCCACCTATACAAATTTATATGAAAATATGGGATTAATATAAAACTTTGACAAATAATAACATTCTCATCATCCAATCAATTCTATTACAAGCTAAGTGCACAAAAAAATGCATAAAACCCTTGACACATTTGCATGCCGCCAATGCACAATAAAATCCCTTAATGTATTTACACTATTATGTGTGCCTAGATCTACCTTTGAGCTTTATATTCTACAATTAATGTTCATGCACTAATAAAGTACCTAAATATTGACTAATTGATATACATTAGGTACTTATTGCATTTTCCATTAGTTTAACCTACTTTATTTATACCTGGTGAAAATTTATGAAGAAAATTAGTCCTACATTATTGATACTATTAATTGGTACCTAAAGTGTTTTAATAAATTCAAAATATTAGTACCCAATGTGTTTAAATAAAATCATATTAGGTTCATAAATCATGTGTTTATCTCCAATTGCTAACCCATTGAATGTAGCACTATATTAGTTTGATCAAACATGCAATGTACACTAACTGGTTACCAATTTTCACTAATTGATTGCAACAATTTCAAAGAGATTGGTTATACTTATGAGCTCAATTGATTAGTTAGTCAAACTATTTGATGATACACTATGAAGAATTACATACAAAGGAATTTCTATGTGAGGAGATAGATTTTTTTAGTCTAATTTTATAAACTATAATATTATTAAGAATGAAGTTTTTTAATAAAAATATTTTTTTTAGCTCTAAAATTTATAGAATAAGAGAGCACATACAAAGAAAGAAAAAGATATTTGAGAAAGATATTATAGAATACATTATGAAAAGTGGTGGATCACAAACTAGTGATAAATACTCATTTCTTATTAATATTTTTTTTAAAAGAGATAAAATATATTACATCTATAATATGTAATAAGTGTTGGTGTTTAAGTGATATTTTAAAATTTTTAATAAAATTTATTGATACTAGATATTATCAATAGCAATATGTATGATGACATCATGAATCTTGTTTAGAGAAAAAATTACATCAAATAAAAATTTTGTTGAAGGGATAATCTTATATAAAATTACATAAAAAAAACTGATCATGTTTAATATAACTTCTCATTGTTTAAAACATTAATTTATAAATGTACAAAAAAAAATAAAAAAATTTAAAGCTAAAATCATAATAATTATACAAATTATTATTTTTATTATTATTATTTTTGGCAAATTGTTGCCAAGAGGGCAGCACTCATTCTGTTGATCCAGAGAAGAAATACATCAACACATGGAGAATATCCCTTACAATATTTTGTGGGGTGCTAGTTTCTTGCTCACGCCCGCAACCATCCAGATACAAAGCCACACCAACTAGTGTGAGCAACAAAAGAAGGGCCCCCCATTTGCAAGCCAAGCAATGCAGGAAGGTTACCAATAGGCTTGGCCAAAGAGAAAGCAAAAAGAGCTTAAGAACCTAACGACCACCAGATCCACCATATCAATTGGCTCCTTGCATGTCAGCCTTCAGCACATCAGCCAGTCTAACCCAACTGGCAGGGAAGTTTGAGCATACCATCTGACGATTTTGAGCAATTCCCGCCTTGGAAAGTATATCAGCTACATTGTTGGCTTCCCTGTAGACATGTGAGAGTTTGAAGCCCTCAATTTGATCTAAGAGCCGGGCATGTGCAGGATCATGGTATGCCAAACAGGCCCTTAAGTGGCAAAAAATTTAGAAAAATCAGTGTTAGGCAACTTGATGTAAATATTTGAATAAGTTATCTATATTATTTCAAAAATATGTAACAATAGAATTTATAGAAAATTGAATCTAGTTTCTAAAATACTAGGTTTATTTAAAAATAAATAAAATCTATTTGGTGAAAATTTGAAAATTTCAATCGTCAATACTTAAATTTCAGGGAAAAATAAAAGAATGAAATTAATGCAATGCGACCACCTAACCATAATAAAATAATAATTTTTTTGTAAGATTTATATATAGAAGTAGGGGACGAATAATAATGGGATGATGTGATGTATATTTTTTTGTAATTTTTTTCCAAGTAAAATAATTAATTATGAATTTTATACAACTTTTAAGAAAATAGAAAACTTCGTCCCAATAGAACCATAACTTAGTCAAAATTATGAAATTTAATTTTTCTTTTAATCCTATAATTGTGGTACATGGGAATATGGCCATATGTTTGGATTACAAAAGAATATGTCTAGTTAAAGTTATAGATGTTTTCAATCAGCCTATCGATCGGGTTTTAGTCATAATTCTAATGAAAATGAATAATAATTATTTATTAAATTCAAATTAAATCTTAATTTATATTTTGGAAAGAGTCTCTAAAAAACCCTTTTCATTTCATTAATTTTGGGTGAAAAAATTAGGTCAATACATACCCTAAATATTGCCACTTTTTGGCATACGATGATCCTGCACATACCCAGCCCGTTAATCTTTGATACCTAGAGATTCAACCACCAGTTGGGGGCGTATTTTGAAGATACTGCCTTAACAACCACCTGCGAGTCACCCTCAAAGTCCACAAAGTGAAAGCCATTATCAACACAAAACTTTGCACCTTCATAGAGGGCTGAAAATCCAGCCACATTGTTAGAACCCACTGATAGTCTTATGGAGGAGGCCCACACCAGCGTCCCTTTTTCATCCTTCACAACAAAACCAACCCCCGAAGGCCTTGGGTTGCCCAACGAGGCCCCATCAAAGTTTAGTTTTAGCCTGCCTCATGGGGGCAACAACCACTTAGGCTTCCCCCTGCCTGCCTTTGAGCCCAAGAGATTGGCTTTAGGAGCTACAATTAGAGGCCAATTGGCAATCATCCTTTTGTCCCAAGCAGACACAAATTTATACTTTTTTACTTTTTCTTTCATGTTGAAATGCTCGCAAGTGCCTCGCTCAATGTTAGCAATGATGCCACTCAACTGGGAATGTTTGTCTTGGAATATCCTTGCATTATGTTCCCGCCATAGATTCCACACAAGCATAGCCGGGACTTCCTTCCACAGACCTGCCAGTGCCGAACCTTTCCCCTTTTTTGGCCATGTTGCGGAAACACCCAGTAGGCTGTTGGGGAGAGGACCCTGAAGTTCAAGCTTGGCACAGAAGTGACGCCAACAAGTCTAGGCCACTTCACATTGGAGAAGTAAGTGGTTTGTTGTTTCCTCACTACTAATGCACAACACACATCTATGCGGGCCAACAATTCCAATTTTTTGAAGCCGGTCACCAGTTAGGATCCTAGAGTGAATCGCTGTCCATGCAAAGGCTCCAGCCTTTGAAAGAACAAAGGTGCCTGGGCAACACAGGTGTGATGGCCAACTTGGATCAACCTTTTCATTTCCTAAAACTGCATATCCCAGTTTCACTGAATACTCCCCTGAACTAGTCGCACACCACTTTATCATGTCTTCTTTTCCTATGAATAGAATGTCCCTCCTAGCCAGCTCCGCATTCAGTGTAATCTTCTGGTCTAGGCTGAGACTAGAAATTGTCTTCTAGGAAAACTCCCATCTGCCACCCACATCCTAGATATTCACATAACCCTTAAGGGCCTCACCATGAACATCCATGGCTTGTTGGATTGCTTCCATACTCATCAAATTTGATAGGGCTCATACCCATTCCATGAGTCGAGCCAAAAAGAGGCTCGATTTCCATCCCTTACCACCCACGTAACATGGTTTGTTATAAGTGGTCTGCATGACAAAAATAAATTCCATATCACGGATCCTTTACCTTGGTGGCGATGGTTAGAATCCTACCCGCCACTTGGGAATCCAAATACTTCGCATTGAGGAGCTTAACCCATGGTTCTTGCGATTTTTTGAACATGCACCAAATAAATTTTGCACCAAGGGCCTCATTCTAAGCAGTCAAGTCCCTTACTCCCGCACCCCCTGACTCCTTTGATTTTGACACCGTGTCCTAGCTAAGCAATGGGATTCTGCTCTTTTCATGAGCACCTTCCCACATTAAGTTGCACTGGATACCTGCCAACCTATTCACCACCTTTTTAGGCAATTTCAAGAATGACATCAAGTGGATAGGAATGGCTGCAATAATGGCTTTAACCATGAGCAAACGACCCGCAAGGGTGAGCCACCTACCCCACCAGCTCTCCGAACTTGCTCTACATTTCCCCAACACTTCTTCCCACATCGAAGACTTGCCCTACCCAATAAATAGGGGAATTCCCAGGTATTTTGAAGGAAGATTACCTAGGACAAATCCCAAGCTTTCTGCAATACGTCTTTGCATCTGAGCGTTCGTATTGAAGAAGAAAATAACTGATTTATCCTTGTTTATTACTTGGCTCGCTTCTAATTTGAGTTTTCCCATAGTCATTTTTACCATCTATGCTTCCTCAGTTGAAGATAGACATAATAGAATGGTGTCATCTGCAAAGAGCTGGTGGGAAAGTAGGGGAAAATTTTTTGCAGCCAAAATACCTTTCCAAAGCCTTAATCTTTGTAGTCTTGCTATGTGGCGACTCAAAGCTTCATTCATTAGCACAAAAAGGAATGGAGATAACGGGTCCCCTTGGTGAATGCCTTGCGCACTTTCAAAAAAGCCACACGAGGAACTGTTAATCAACGATGAGTATCTTGGAGTAGAGATGCAGGCAAACACCCACCTTAGCCATTTTTTCGGAAAACCTACCTTCTCCATCACCTTTATCAGGAAGCACCACCTTACCCTGTCATAGGCCTTACTCAAGTCCAGTTTGATGATCATGCCCTTCTGCTTAGACTTCTTAAGGGAATGAAAAACTTCATGTGTTATAATAATGCCATCCATGATATTTCGCTCAGGAATGAATCTAGTTTGTTCCTTTGAGATTATAACTGGCAAGAGGGATTTGAGCCAATTCACCATTACCTTTGTGATGATTTTGTAGACTGAATTACATAGAGATATAGGCCTGAAGTTAGCAAAAGTTTCACAACTCTCTTTTTTTGGGATCAAAGCAATGTTGGTGTTATTGAGATCCTTAAGAACAGTGCATTTCCGTCTTGATTCCTCCACCACCCCTAAAGGTCATTCCCCAAGAAATTCCAACACAGTTGATAGAAGAGAGCGTTGAAGCCATCTGGGTCGGGGGATTTTTCAGGCTTCATTTTAAATAAAGCAATTCACACTTATTCTAGAGTGACACGAGTTGTGAGTTTGTCCTTTGCTTTGACATTTAGCACTCTGATGTCCTCCAACAAATTACACTCCAGATTTTCTGCTGTCCCATCAATTCCCAACAGATTTTCAAAGTAAAGGACCCCGACCTTTTGAATTTCATCCTCATTGCTAACCCATTGCCCCTAAGCATCTTTAATCTGAACAATTTTGTTCCAGCTACATTTGATTTTGGTTGAATTATGAAAGTACTTAGTGTTAATTTCTCCCTCCTGTAGCCAAGATTCCCTAGATTTCATCTTCCAATATATCTCTTCCCTAAGAAACAACTCATTATAATCTGCAAACAAGGGTTTCTCCCTTTTGAATTCAGCATTTGTCATACCCTAGACCATAATCACTTCACTTAAGTCAGCAAGTTCCTTTTCCACCCGATTTTTTCCCACAAATATATTTCCAAAAACTTCCTTGTTCCAGCATCTAAGCTTCTCCTTCATTCTATTCAATTTTTTTGAAGAAAATGAACATCTTCAATCCTTTTATTGGCATCAGTTCCAATCACCAATCCCTCATGAGTTCAACAATGTTTTCATTCCTCAACCACATCCTTTCGAATCTAAATTGACCTCTCGGTGGTTTGGTATGTTCTGAAATTATCAGCTCAACAGGAAAGTGATCAGAGATAGCTGACGGTCTGATGAATGCCTTTGGGAGTGCTTCCTCCCGCATCCACAATTCTGATGCAAAAAACCTATCTAATCTTTCTGCGATATTAGTAAAATATTTTCTCCTATTGGTCCATGTAAATGTACCATTTGGAGGTTTTATATCAATCAGATTATTTGTCTCAACAAATTTGCAAAAATATTTTTGTGCTTGTGTGATCTTACGTGTACCACCTTTTTTTTTCCGTGAGATCCAGAACTACATTAAAGTCTCCCCCTAGAACAATCTTCAATTGTTTTATTTCTTTTGAAATGCATTCCCACATCAATTTCTTCTCTACTGTTCTTGTTGGCCCATAGATGTTGAATAGGAAAAATTCAAAATTTGTTACCAAAGAGATTACCTTTAACTGCATCCAATATTTTTGAGAGGAGATTAATGTCACCTTAAATTTTGAGTCCAACCAGAGAACACCCAATCCACCTGCAGTGCCTTCCGAATTGACAAAGATACCTTTCCATTTTTTACATTGGTTGAGGAAAGAAAGCGTTTCTGGGTTAGCCAATTTTGTCTCCTACAGCATGATGATATCCGCATTTAGACAGTCCAATTGACGTTTCGCTAGTCGCCTCCTATTAGGGGCGTTTAGGCCCCTAACGTTCCACATTAGAATTCTCATTTCCTCCCAAGGGAAGGGTAGCCTCCCTTGGACCTTGTCATTTAATGCCTGATTGAGGTTTGGTCACCCCTGAGAGCCTCTTCTTCCCGTTTTTGTTTGTTTGACTTTCTTCCTGATCTTGGGGCCTGGGTAATTTTTTTCGATTGACTGATGTATCTAGGCTCCACAATGTCTAAGTCCTCCTCTTTTCCATAATCTCCATCCACGTTAGTAGAGTTTTCTCCAACTAGATTTTCCCCATATTGTAACAAAGGGACAACCAGCATAGTTTCCTTTTGGAAGCTTTCCACTTCCCCTTCCTCCAATTGCGCTGAAGGATCCGGTTGAAAGTTTAGAGGCTCCACCATTACAATAGCCCAAGGTTCCCTTTCTGGCATAAGTTCCTCCATTACAACGTTTTCCTCTGACTTGGCTTGGTTTCTCTTCACACTCCACACTTTTTTGAAGGCTTGTGGTCTTCTTTTACATTCAGATTGAATATGGTTACGACATTTACAGTTGAAGCAAAATGACATCAGTGTTTCCACTTCAATTGACTGCTTCCAATCACCTTGCCTTGTTGCCAAGATTATTTCCTTGGGAAAGTCATTGATCGCCAAAATACGAATCCTGGCATAGATTAGAGATTCATTGTTCCTCATATCTACATCGATCGCTAAGCCCATGGAGTCACCTATCCTTGTCAAGTAGCAGCCAAACCAATACTCGAATGGTATGTTATATAACTATATCCAAATTGGGCCACTTTTTTGTAAGGAAGCAAAGGTGCGCAGAATCACTTCCTACGCTAATATTGAGAGGACGATTATGCAAATTCAACTAACTATTATAGAGATTTCAATAGACAAATAAACATGCATAAATGAAATATCACAATAAACACATAACACAGTAATTACCGTGGGGAAACCCTTCCAGGAGAAAAACCCCACCCTCCAAAACCCGCATGTAATGTATTATCAAATCAAGAAGATTCCAATACACTTGCAATGCAAGTTCTTATAGGATCACATCACCACAACTCAAATTCAGACTCGGAGAGACTCCTTCTAGCACCCAGTCTTGCAAATGGAACTTGATGATTCAAACACCTCCCCAAACCCTCCTTTTATAGTGATTTACAACTTGGAAACCATTTATGGTTTCACAAAACCATGGGCCAAAGCCATGGGAAAAACAAGCATGCCACATGTTACCCACTTGTCATTTGTAACTCCAAGATGGAAAAACAACCAAGTTAAAATAGCATTTTCGTCCATAATTTTGTCCTCTAGTTTAGACCCCCATAAAAGTTATACAATGAGTTGTTTATACTGTAAAAATAGCCATCCTATATTCTACTAGGGACAAGGCACATTTTTTAACAACTCATACACCTTTTTCCAACACATAAACATTTGGAGAACTACCACAAACAAATTCTAGAATTTTCTGGAAAAAGCTTGTAAGGTTGAGACACAATTCTCAACATTTTTGGATTGCTTTGTAGAGGATTGAAATTTCTTTCCCACTTTTTCAAATAAAGGAAAGACTTGCCATATCTCCATTTTTCATTTTCCAGAACGTTGTCCCTTGATTCTTTGTTGTCCATTACCACAATGAAAAAGGCCTTCGAAAGAAAGTTTACCATTACAACCCCCTGCCAATTTTCTGACACCCACTCTTTGATCTCCTTCTTGGTAAATAATTTACCAAGGAATCTTCCAATAAGCGTGGACCTTTCAAAGGCTTCCGCGTCCTCTTCCACATAGTCCACTAAATCTATTCGCCATGTCTTTGTTGATTCTTTTGGAAGTCTGCCAACTTTCGCTCCTTGGTGCTTTATTATGTTTGGAACTCCCTGCAAATTCTTCTGCAGATCTTGTTCTCCACCACCCTTGAAACCCTCGCTGCATTATCAACCTTCAACGCCATCCTCTACACTCCCAAACAATCCATAATTATACAAATTATAAATAATATAATATTTAATAATTTAAAAAAAATTAAAACCATTTTTAAAAAATAGTAAATATTAGATTAAAATAAATTATTTCAATCTAAGAAGATTATAATTATATTCTAAAATTATTAAATATGTTTCTATAAAAATAATATTTATTAAATTTTTTTTTAAAATTAAAAATTGGCCAAATTTTAAATTTCAATTTCAATGGAATAGTGGTTGGCTGATTTTCCACGCAAAAGGCACGCTGTGAAAAAACCTCTCAAAACTTAATTATGTGACATGGTAAGTGGTTGAATTTTAACTTTTAACTCACCATGACTGCTGGTAGTTGAGCAGGAGAGGGTTTTTAAAAAAGTTTACAACCTGACTGTGAGTGATAATCATGACAGCAAATGTTCAAATGGAAAACGGAAATGGGAACGGAAGACAGACTTTTGACTAGTCAGAGAGCTTAGTGTGTGGTATTTAAGCCCAGACTTCAAAACGACAACCATCATATGCTAAAACCCCTTGATTGTGTGGTAATGATTGCAAATGGATTTGTTGAAAAGGCTTTAGAAACTTTCAATCTTGCTCACTGAAACGACATTTAAATTATTATGTCTTACAATTATTGCACAATTGGGTATAATATAGTGAGCTAGCAAGGACATGTATCTCAATTCTTCTATCTTTTGAGAGAAAAGTAGGAGAAAAGAGTCAATACCAGGTGCTACATTTGTTCATAGTGATCTTCCAAAATATGATAGTGCAATAGGTAATTATGGAATGTTGCATCTATCAATTAACCTATCGTACATAGATGATTGTAGAAAAAATTCTCATAGACAAGGGCATCTTGGATGCTTTTATTCCCATTACTGTCCATAGTTGTAAACAAATCATTTTTAGGTCCAGTTGTGCTTTATCTAGTCATTCAAATATCATTAGTTAAACCATCACATAGATCCACAAGCTCCAACTCTTGACATAAATTGACTAAAAACTATAGGCAACCTTCATGGTCCACTCACATGGCCCACTATAAATAGATAATTGCAAGAGTTCTCTAATTTTTCCTTGAAACTGTATTTCTAGCTTCAGTGCGTTCTGATTTGTTAGATGTTTTACCTACTGACAATGTTTGACCATCAAATGCATTCTGAGCAGTGAGAGACCCACAACTACACCATCTTCGATTAGACACTGATGACAAGCCATTTTCTTTGAATCCTTTTTTGAATTCATGCAGTTATGTTTGAATAGATACCCTTTTGATAGGGATATTTCCAAACGGCTTGAAGGAGTCCAATGCAGAAGATTATAAAATATGAAACTCCTAGATATAATGGATTGTAGTGTCAATGTTATTTTCAGTTTTCCCACAATAGGTGTTTAATCATAAGTGTTACATTTAATGAACATATGTAGCACCAATTGTGACTGACATATGATTTGTTCCTGCAAGTTGTGGTAAGTGCTTTCGTGTTGGTCTAATCTGTGGTAAAACTCATACTAAAATTCTTCGATTAACTTGACTCTGAATTATAAATTCAAGCTCTTTTTTAGTTCAAAATTTCGTAGGCTTTCCAACCATAGCTATACCACGTTTTGCAACTTAGAAACTAGGGAATCTATTTGATATCATACAAATATATTCATTGCAATAGTTTAAATGTTCTAGGGATCCATGGAACCCACCACAAGAGGGATAGTTGAAGTTAAATTTTGACTAGGCATCAAAAGGAAATCTTGGTCCCTCTGGAGTAGGATGCATAATCAAAGACAATAAGGGAGATACCATAGGCAAACTAGCGGTTCCTCTTCCAATAGATACTAACAACAACATAGTATAATTTAGTGCTCTACACATTGGACTAGTTGAATGTAAAAGGAAAGGAATAAGGAAGATACAAGTGGAAGGAGATTCAACTATTACGATGAATGCAACCAAAACAGCAGTGACTCCTAATTGGAGATTAAGAGCACAGTTGGATAGAATAATGGCCATTTTAGAATACTTTGAATTTTTCACCATCAAACATGTGTATAGGGAGGCAAATAGGGAGGCCAATGAACTTTCTAAACTTGCAGCAAAAGGTAAAGAGTTAAGGTGGTGGCATGAAAGGTATATGACAAGAAACTAAACCCAAGCTAAACCAATAGTGATATCAGTCAGTAAAATCAGAGAATTATGAAGATAAAAAATGGAAACAGTTGGGTAGCTATCTTCAATCCTAGAATAGTCAACAAGAAACCATTCATATCAACTCGGTTTAAGTAGGAGGATGCATATCTGAGACATGAATATGTAAGTTAACAGAAAATAAGAGAAAACCATATTGGTGGATAAACTAGGCAAGAAATATGAAGATGGAGATGTTGGAGATGACAGAGGTATAAGATGGAGGAGTTTGGTTGGGATAGAAACTCTTATCCTTTAGTAAGGTTAATAAAGAAGGTGAAGGGAAAAAAATTAAAAAGAAAAAATTTGGTTTAAATTTGTTTGCTCTCAACAATTAGTTAGGGCCAATCATACTAGATCAAGATACTGAGAAGATTAAAGACTGGTGGCTTCAAACATTCCTAGTTATGGTGAAATTGTTTAATCAAAGGAGAGGATTGAGGAGTAGGGGTAGACCTGATAGGGAGGTTGGATGAATCAATCATTGATTCATGCTCTGGGTCTTGTATGGAAGACCTCTCGGGTGACTCACTCCACCACTTGCAACCTATAGGGCCTCTTCCTTCTTAGGGTCCCCTGGTTTCCCCTTGCCAACCCAAATATCAACTTAGATCCTCCTACCAAGTCAAGACTTGGTGCAATCTTGAAACACTTGTCTTAGCCCTTAATCCACCCTAAAGGCTACTAACCCTCCAAATTACTTGAGTTCAGTTTACAAGCGTATGGAGGTGCTTCTAAAGTCTTCAATCCATCCTACCAAGTGTGTTAGGGGTCCACCTAACTCCATCTATAGGTCCCTTCCACCAAGCCCTTCTATTAGGCCTAGAAGGCTACTAGCCCTATTAGGTCTCCTTCTCTGAGAAATTAGGTTTTTCCCAAATCTTTCCAAAGAACACCCCAAACTTTTCTTGGGATTCTTGGTTCATATGCCCACCTCTCAAAGATTTTTGGGGTCTTGGGTCACAACTGGCCGTACAAAGCCCTAGCTTGAAAATGAGCAAAACTAGGGTTTGTAAGCCTTTCCTGACTTCTCTGCAATCTACTAAGTTCTTCCCTCACTAGATGGATAGATGGAGTTTCTTCCTACTTACCAAGTCTTGGAAAGATTCATATAGATACCTTCTCCAAAAGGTAATTTTTTAGGAAATTGACACCCCTGCAAATTAAGTGCTCTGCACTAAAGTCTTCCTAGCCGGGCACTTCCCTAGCTCGCCTAGGGTAAGACTTCCACAACAACTCCTATGATTTCAGAGGCCCTAAACACTACTATATGTACATCCATGGAGTCTAGTCACTATTCCCAAAGGGTTGTACAATTTGTACGGTGGGAAAGTGAACTAATACTCCATACTTACAAACTGCCTGGTTCAGACCAGCAACAATATGAAATCAAAACTATTTACAAACAATGCTTGAAATTGAATAAGGAAAATAACTAAAGCCACACAAAGCTTGAAGAACAACTATACTACATCCCAAAAAAATTACAGTGCCATGATCAATCCATTAAAACAACACTACAATGCAAAAAAACCAGAAAATTATCACACAACCAAAATTGCCTTTCTTGAATTCAAAAATTTCAAACCAGTTCAAAAATGCTTCCAACCCCACTCCAATGTCAAGGCATCCCATAAATAGGTCACCAAATCAGTTATCCTCTCCCTTGGGCTCTCCTTGGCTGCTTGTAGCTCCAATTGAGCAACATTTTCAAATATTGTGCAAGAATTTCCAACAATCCAAAACCTCATTGTGAGCTAGAACCTTAGGACACCTATTCTATGGTCAACATGACCCTCATCTGATCAAAACCAAACAAAATTGCCACTAAGGCTCACATACAGATGAACTAAATTTGATTGCTTAGTTGTCCTAGACAAAACTATCCTAGGCAGACATTCTAAACAACCTATGGTAACCTATGGGTGCTCCTGCACCATTCTCCCCCTCAGCCAAAACACTAAGGAATGTGGGGAGAGATCAGAGACAGATCAATGCCATACTTCTTGAAATGAGCTTCTTCCACCCATGTAGCCTCAGACTCTGGTTTGTCTTTCCACTATATGAGATGTTCCATGTACACCTTGTGTCGAGTAGACTTCTTCACTCTGGATTCCAAGATCCTTTCTGCTTGCGGCTTGTCTTTAGGTGGTATGACTACAGTACTCACATCCTCCAGGACATCTATACTAGCCAGATTCATATCAATTACTGATCCTTTATACTTGATCAAGTCAGCCACATTAAACACTGGTGAAATACCTAAGTCTGTAGGTAGTTCCACCTTGTAAGCATTCTTTCCATACTTGGCTAACACCTTACATGGTCCCACTCTCTTCATCTGCAGCTTAGTTGGTACTCCTTTCTACAATCTAGATTTGTTGACATGGACCATGACATAGTCACCTACTGAAAATTGGAGATCTTTTCTGGACATATCCACCTTAGCTTTCAACTTGTGAGTAGCCTTTGAGATTGTCCTCTTCACTTGCTCCTGAATCTCCTTCATGGTCTGAGTGAAATCCTCTGCATGGCCACTCCTATGTTCCATAGCTCCTAGATCTCTGAGCTCACACACACGTCTTGGGTGCATACCAAATACTATCTCAAAAGGACTCCTACCTATGGTCCTATTCACACTGTCATTGTAGGCATATTCAGCTTGTGATATTACCAAGTCCCATGTCTATCTGTACTCCTTGGTGAGGCATCTTAGCAGATTACCTAACACTCTATTTATCACTTCAGTTTGTCCATCTGTCTAAGGATGGTAAGCTGATCCAAAAGACAAGTTAGTACCCAATCTGCTCCATAGAGTTTTCCAAAAATGACTCATAAACTTCACATCTCTATCTGATATAATGCTCAATGGAAATCCATGGATCCTCACAATCTCTTTGAAGAAAAGATGAGCAATATAGCTAGCATCATGGGTGGTCTTGTAGGGAATAAAGTGACTCATTTTACTAAACCTATCTACCACCACATAGACACTATCAAACCCTGTCTTAGTTTTAGGGAGTCCTACCACAAAGTCCTTGCTAATGCATTCCCGTGGCCTGTTGGGAATAGGTAGAGGTTGATACAAACCTACATTGATAGCTTCCCCCTTGGCTTTCATACAAACTACACACTGCTCCACATACCTTCTGACATCCCTTGGCAACTTGGGCCAATAATAAAACCTCTTCACTAACTCCAATGTCTTGTTGATACCAAAATGACCACTGAGACTACCATTGTGCTTCTCCTAGATGAGATTCTCTCTCATTGAACCTTTTGGAACACACAACTAATTCCCCTTGAACAAAATTCCACTCTGGAATGTATACTCTGAGAATTGACTATGAAAGTGATTCTCAAAATCAGAACATACCTTATATGCTTTAGAGAAGTCTTCATCCTCTCCATAGAGATCCTTGAAACTCTCTATCCCAATGCTTTTGAATTGAATCTCTTGCACTGTCAGCAACCTCCTACTTAGTGCATCTACCACCTTGTTCAACTATCCCTTCTTGTGTTTGATAGTAAAGGTGAAGGCTTGGAGGCACTCCATCCATTTCAAGTGTCTACTACTCAACTTTTCTTGTGTGTTGATGTAGCTAAGTGCTTGGTTATCAGTAAACACTACAAACTCCTTAGGTAGGAGATAATGTCTCCACTTTCTAAGAGACTACACTAGAGCATATAGTTCTAATTCATAAGTAGAATACTTCTTTTTAGCTTCGTTGAGCTTTTCACTAAAGAAAGCTCTAGGTTTGCCTTCTTGGCTTAGTACTCCTCCTATTGCAATTCCACTGGCATCACATTCCACTATGAATAGCTTATCAAAACTAGGTAGTAAAAGTATGGGTTGAGTTGCCACTTCCTATTTCAACTTCTCAAAACCCTTCTCTACTTCAAGAGTCCACTTAAACTTAGTCTTTAGGCCACCCGTGATAGTATCAAGCACTGGTGCACAAATTCCCCTAAAGTTCCTTATAAACTTCCTATAAAACTGAGCTAACCCATGAAAACTCCTTACCTCTGTCCCGGTGGTTGGTGTAGGCCAATTTAGGATAGCTTCCACCTTTCTTGGGCCCATCTTCAATGATCCTTGGGATACTACAAACCCCAAATACACAAGCTCTTATTTGAAGAACTCACACTTTTCTAGGTTGAGGGCTAACCTCTCCTCCTATATCTGTTTAAGAACCATCTCCACATGCTTCCAATGTTCCTCTGTTGTCTTACTAAAGATGAGTATATCATCTAGATACACCACCACAAATATACCTGTGAAATCCTTAAGCACTTCAGTCATAAGCCTCATGAATGTGCTAGGGGCGTTTGAGAGGCCAAATGGCATCACTCTCCACTCATACAACCCATCAGTTGTCTTAAAAGTTGTCTTCCATTTATCCCCATCTTTGATTCTAATCTGGTGGTAACCACTTTTGAGATCCAACTTAGTGAAGTACTATGCCCCTCCAAGACAATCCATCAAATCCTCTATCCTAGGAATAGGAAACCTATATCTGATTGTAATCCTATTGATAGCTCTAGAGTCAGTGCAAAGTCTCCACTTACCACCTTTCTTGGTTGCTAAGACCACTGGTACTGTACATGGATTGATGCTCTTCCTAATTAGCCCTTGGTCTAATAACTCCTGCACTTGCCTAACCACTTCCAAGTTTTGTTCTGGTGTGAGCTTATAAGTTACTTTGTTTGGAAATGAAGCCATTGGTATGAAGTCAATCTGATGACTGATAGCTCTCTTTGGAGGTAAGGTTGTTGGTGTTCCATCACTGACTATGTCCTTGTACTTCTCAAGCAACTTCTGGACTTCCTCTGGGATAATTGTCATCCTGGCCTTGTCTTCATCCTTGGGTTGCACCATAACAACATATCCTTCACCTCCTTGCTAAAGAGTGTTGATAAACTCCTTGCCACTGCTTAGCAAGACACTAGGGGTCTTTGACTATCCTTCTTCTTCATCCAATAGTGACTATAACTTGAATGTTTTACCATCCTTCTTGAATGAGATGGTGTTCTCCTTTCCATCATAGATAGCTCCTCTGTCATATTGCCATGGCCTTCCCAATAGAAGATGGCATGCATCCATATGCAACACTTCACAAACTAGTTTTTCTTTGTACTCTCCAATGGAGAATTCCACTGTTGTCTTCTCATTCACAAGAACACTCTTCCCTTTATTCAGCCATGTCACCTTGTAAGGATTAGTGTGGGGTACCTTCTCCAACTTTAACTTCCTCACTGCTTCCTCTGAGATAATGTTATTAGTAGACCCTGAATCCACTATGACTTTGCACACCTTCCCAAGTATTTTGTATCTCACCTTGAATAAAGCTCTCCTTTTCTTTGGCTCTTCTTTGACTGGTTGTCTGATTAGAACCCTACTAAACATCAAGTTCTCCCCCATTTATGACTCAATATGACTAACCTCTGGTGACTTGACACTCATAGTGTCTTCTTGACCATATGCTACTCTCTTTTCTGTATTTGAAGAAGATGTTTTCTCTGGGCACCTATAAGCTCGATGTCCTACTTGACCACAGTTGTAACACTTCATGCTAGAAAAGTAAGAGTTACTTCTGCTTGTACCTCTTCCTCTGTTAGAACCTCCTTGAGATCCTCTACCTCTTCCATAACCTCCTCTAGAAGTTGTTTCACTTCCATGCTCTGTGAGTTTAGACTCTCCCTGATTTCTTTGTTCAGTCACTCTACTTTGGTATCCACCTCTATGTCCTCTTTGATCTTTGCCTTTTCCTCTGCTCTTGGAAGCCTGATCTTGTTTCCTCTTACTTCTCTCTTCAATCTTTATAGCTAATTGATAACATTGGTACACTGTTTTGGGACTTAGAAGAGTCATCTCCTCTTGAATGTTTCACTTCAAACCGTTAAGGTATCTAGCCACCTTAATACTTTCATCCTCGTATACATTAGACCTCATGCAAAGTTTTTGAAACTCCTCTGTATAGGAATTTACATCTTGGTCTCTTTGTCTCAAGCTTTGTCTTTTCTTATGCAACCAAATTTCATAATCATCTGGCATGTATGCTTCTCTCACTTTGGCAACCATTCCCTTCCAAGTGGAAATAGGTTTCTTGCCTTCCTTTTCTCTGTCTGTATGAACTTCCACCATGTCAAGGCAAAACCTCTCAGTCTCTATTTGGCCACCTTTACCTTCTGTGCTTCAGTGAATCCATCACACTCAAAATGGTTTTCCATTCCCTCTATCCAATCCATGACTAGATTAACTTCCAATTTCCCACTAAACAGTGGTATTCCTTCAAATGCTTTTCCACTCAAAGCCTTCAATGCCTTCAAGAAAGGCTCTTCTTGTAAAACAGGGTCAGGTTCAGGGATCCTGTCTTCCTCTGCAACCTCTTCACTTTTGGGTACCCTTCCTTCCAACTTA
>VDFB02138321.1:0-60951 GCA_007258455.2 Sequoia sempervirens
AGAAAACGAAACAAAGAAGTCTATGTTAACTACTCAAGAAAAAGAAATAGAGATAGAGGACAGTTTGAATAAAGATGATAAACTTGGTTGCATGGCCAATAAGGAAAGGATCAAACTTGAGGAGATAAATACACTTTTGTTTATAAGTTGCAAATTAGAAGAATAGAATAAATGCATTGGAAGATCCTAATTCACAACATAATCTCATTTTAAACTTGGTAAAGAGGCTAGAGCTCAAAACAGAGGAACATCCACATCCATACCCATTAGGATGGGTGAAAGGGGTGTCGAAATACAAATAACTAAAAGATGCACGATAAAATTTGGATAAATGCATAATAAAAGGATGAGATAGAGGTTGATGTGATTACCCTTGATGCTTTTGCTATTGTTCTTGGAAGTCCATATCTTTATGTCAGAGATGCTGATTTCATGAGTAGGGCTAATAAGTACAAATGGGTCAAGGATGGAGTCAAGTACATAATCAAAGGGCATCAAAGTAGGTCTGAAGTAGCTATGGTAAGTGCTAACCAAGAAATCAAATTGATTCAAGAAACTAAACAATTTTGATAACTCTTGCTTAAAGATAAGAAAGATGGAATTGGCATTTCTCCCATGAACTCAAAATTTATAAGCGTGGATGAAGTCTTATCATCTTTTCAAGAAGTGTTTAAAGAACCAAGGGGATTGCCACCAAGAAGGGAGGTGGAGCACGAGATTCAGCTATTTTCTAGAACCTCCTCTACCTACATCAGGTTGTATCAACAATCACTACTAGAGAGCAACAAGGTCAAGCAGCAACTTTAGGAGCTATTGGAGCAAGGGGGTTCACCCCAGCTCTTCACCTTGTGGGTCACCCATAGTGATGGTGCAAAAAAATGATGGTTCTTGGAGAATGTGCATAGATTATAGAACTCTTGATAAAATTATTATTAAGAATAGATATCCTTTCCCAAGGATAGATGATTTATTAGATCAACTTAGGCATGCTAAGTATTCTACTAAGTTGGACCTTAAGTTTGGTTACCATCAAGTGCAAACAAAAGAAGAGGACACTTGGAAGAATGCTTTAGAAATGAAGCAAAATCTTTATGAATGGTTAGCACTTCAACTTGGCTTGAGTAATATGCTTACAACTTTCATGAGATTGATGAATTTCTTTAGGTATTTCACAAATAGCTTTATCATATGTCTATCTAGATGATATTCTAATATTTAGTGCTAGATGGCAAGAACGCTTAATCCACATGAAAAAATTATTGCAAAGGTTAAAAGAACAACTACTATGCAATCTAAAGAAGTATGAATTTGGCAAATAATCCTTGGTATATTCAGAGCATGTTCCAAAAGGAGAATTAATAAAAGACAAATCTAAAATTGAAGCAAATTGTAAATTGGCCTACACCAAAGAATACTACAAAAACTAGAAGTTTTGTAACGGGCTGCACAAATGAGAAAGTTTATTCCTTTTTTCTTTTCCTACATAGCTACACCTTTACATCAAAGTGCTTCTAAGGGAAGGAACTTTCACTAGGGAAATAAGCATGGTAAGGCATTTGAAATAGTGAAATATAAGATAAGGCATGCTCCTATTTTAGCTCTTCCCGATATACAAAAGCCATTTGAAGTGCTGCAATGGCTTTGTCGTTGTGCCAAAAGATTGACCTTTTAATGCCCAATACAAACACCAGATTTATACAAGATCCACAGGAGGCGGTTAAGCCATGTCATGAATCTGTGACGGGTTGGACAAGCGCCAAACTATCCAAGGGGACAAAGGCACCAACCTTCAAACAATCCCCCCTGGTGCGAACGCGGGATTCAAACCCGTGACCTTGCTCTGATACCATTTGTTGCAATGGCTTTGTCATTGCGCCAAAAGATTGACCTGTTAATGCTCGATACAAACACCAGATTTATACAAGATCCACGAGAGGCAATTAAGCCATGTCACGAATCAGCAACGAACTGGACAGGCGCCAACCTATCCAAGGGGACGAAGGCACCAACCTTCCAACATGAAGTAGAAACTAATGCTTGTGAATATGCCATGGTTGTTGTCTTGCTTCAAGGTGGTAAGCCTATATGTTATCATTCAAAAAAAATTAGTACATACTATTTGTTTGGTAAGGATACTATTGTGCATACTTACTACTAACCTCTCTAATATTTACAAGCACAAAGTAAATTACAAGAAGCAAGACACTACAAATGGATGTACAATTCAATTTGATAATTAAGTATAAAAAGGGACTAACAATATTATGGAAAATATGTTGTTAGGCCACCTATTTCAGCAGTGGTAATCACAAAGAGACTTATGATGAAGAATATGCACATGATAAAGACTTTGGTAAAAATATGATGAACTTCCATCTTCAAGATGGGTTATTATATAACAAAGGAAAATTGTGTGTACTGTTGATGCGTGTTTTATGACTCACCAAGCACTCTAGAATAAAGAATCCAAAGACACTCTATCCTCTCTTGAAAAACTGCCTCGTATGCTAAGATTGCCAAAAAGATCATACAGCAATTCCAATGTTTCGTAAGTTGGGTGTGGATAAGCTCTGTGGATGATGTGATTTTGCCGGTAACACAAAGGGATTTACTCTAGCAAGTTACTTAGAAAGCAAAGACTTAAATGCAATGTTATATTTTTTGGAATTTTTTTATTTTAGATAAAAAAGTGAAAAAGGGAGTAAGGGTTGAGGAATCCTACACTATTCCTACGAAATCAAGAGACAATAAGGATTGAGTGAAACCAAAGAACTATACTTTGCTTCGCCACACTATACGACAACTACACAAAGCAAGTGCAATCTTCTGGGGATTTATGCTTAAAATTTCTTCACTATGAACAACACCATCAATAGAACAATATCATTCAAAGTAAACAATGAAGCATCCACATTAAAAGCTCAATCTAACTTTACACATTGAATAGAAATCATCCATCCAAAGAAAGTATGAGCAAATTTTCACTAATCTTTACGATCAATCTATCATTCCCTTGACATACATTTACGATCAATCTATCATTCCCTTAACATACATTCAAATGAAATTCTAACTCAAATCTACTTTACGAGGAAGAGAAATATGCAACCATGCAACCATTTGACAATGAAAGGATTCAAAGCATCTCATGCATTATGAACTTTATTATCAAGATAGTCTTTAGCAACAATTTCATAAAACTCTCTCTTATTATCTATGCTCTATTACTCTACAATCTCTTCTATCTCCTCTAATCCTCTATATCATGTTATTATCTCTATATATCTATATGTGTGAAAATGAGAGAGTGAGGGGGCCGAGGGGGTGGGGGGGGTTTATATAGAGTTTCCCGAGTACAATGAACGGCCAAGATCAAAATGAGATTAACGGCCCAGATTCAAAATAACTAAACCCTAATTAGGGTTGCCTAAACAACAATCAGTTAACTACAGAGAACTCATTCACTAGGAGTTGCATCCTTATCCACTCACAAAGCACTACGTTCAGTGAACCTGGACACGATCATGCCAACTTCTTCCATGGTAATGTCCGACAGCGCGTTAACTTTGTACACCAGCAAGTCTAGACTTTCCGCACATTTTGCAAAGGTGATCGTCCATGCTGATTCATGCAGCAAGAAAGCGTCTCGGACAGTCAGGAAGCTGAATGCTTTGGTCAAATTTTCCTTCATGATTGGCCCGGAAGTGCTAGAGAAAATTCTTTGAACTTTATCCTTTAATTTTTCTGGCTGCAAGTGTTTTCTTCAGACAATATCTCTATCAAGCACATTTGCAACCATTTGGAAAATCTTACTCCGAATCTCCTTTGCTTGCTCTTCAATTTTGGCGCCATCTTGCTTTACTCTTTCCAGGACTTCTCCTCGTGAGATCAATGCATAGTACCAGCTGCTAAAATCATATGCCGCTCTAGCTTCAATAATCTTCTCATCAATCAATCTCTACTTTGGAATGCCCTTTATCTCTCGAAGACATGGGATAATTTTATTTTGGATGTCTTGGAGGCCATCCCATGCTTCTGCTAAGTTTGCAACTCGTGATAGCAGAAAGGAAGTTTGCTCATAAACATATGCCAACTTCTCTGCGAATGCCATTGCCTCTTCTTTCTTTCCTACCATCCATTCTTTAGTTTCTCTGGCTGTAGTCAATTCCTCTTCAAAATTTCTGACTGGTTCCTGTGAAGAGTTTGGAAGTGGAGGTCTTGATTGGTCACCTTGATTGTGCAGTCTGGTTAAATGCTGGATATATTCTTTCAAACGCTCAATCTCTCTTTTATATTCCCTTTTCTTCGCCACTTCTTTCTCCAACCTAGACTTGATGGTGGCAACAAAATTATCCAGGTCCTCAACCTCTTGTCCTTTTGTTGTCGGACCAATATCAATAGTTGTAATGGCATATTCATTTGGGGCAATCTCATCTTGGGATTTATCAACTGTAGGTACTGCAATTTGCACTGTTCGGTTACCAACTTCATCTCTCTGTATGGTAGAAAATTTCTTGGCTGGCTTTCTTTTGGCAGTCTGCTCTAGCCTCGCCAAGAAGTCTGCGATATCATCTTCTTCTGGTACCTCTACTGGCGCCTTTATCTTTAGTCTCTCTTTCAGCCAATCTGGGATGGTTGACTGTTCAATTCCATCTTCCTAATGATCTTGGACATTTTGCATATCCTGAACTTCTGGCATATCCTAAATTTCTTGCATATCTTGAATCTCTTGCACAGATGGGGCTTCCTAAATTCCTTTGAGGGCGGAAATCATTCCCTCTTCAAATTCTCCATCCATGATATCTATGTCATTGTCCGACTCCAAAATCTCCATGCCTGTAGGAGAGGGATGATCATTATCTTCCAATTGCATTGGCTCCATATCTCCTTCCAAAACTGGCGAGGGAATTCTGACTTGCTCCCATGACTCTTCTTCCATGATCAATATTTCATCTACATTTTTGGATGTAGCCGAATGAAGGGGCTTGGACTTTTGCTTCTTTTGAGTGGGTCCTTCATCTGTTATTTTCTTCTTGTTCTGCTTTGCAGAGTCATCAATTTCTTTTCTCTTTTTCAAGTTGGCAGCATCAGTTGGTTCACCTCCATGAGATGCACCGGCATTTGAGGAACAGGACTCTGCCTCACCCATCAAGTCATATGTGAATTGCACATTCCTCTGCCATAAAGCTTGTACTTGCTGGTCCATCCACCATCTGGAATATTTGAACATTGGTCTCATGAAAGTTGTCAGGTTGCCAAGCTCAAGCTCAGACCATCTAACAGGAGGAAGTGGCTGCCTTTCATCAAAGCCTGGCTGCACATACACTCCATCATCCTCTCGTTGATCAAGTACTCAAAAGAGTTCTGTCGTCCTTATCATATCCAGTGGAAGCCTTGACCACAGTCTTTTTCTCACATCATATTCATCAGGTGCGTTTGCCCAAAAATCTTCTAAGTCTATTATGTGTCTATATTTCCTTCCGTCCACAGTTCCAATGTGATGAAGTGGATCGAAATCAGCTCTTGGCTTGTAGGAAATGAATGGGTATCTTTGTATCTCCAATCGAGCACTTTCTGCCGCTTGCGCCAATGGACATGATTCTTCCATATTGCCGATGAAGAAAGGGAAAGTAATGGAGACCTTTTGCTTGGTCCTTTGAATATTCTGATATGTCTCCAATTGCCTTAGAACTTCCAGCAAAACCATTTTGTTGGTAGGATAGATTGGCAGTCTGTATGGGCGATCTGTGAATCCTTGAATTCTGATGTAATTAAATATGGGAAACTGGATAAACCAAGATCCATACAGGCTGATCAAACTTTTGGCTTCACGAGTGAGCCTCTGATGTGTTCTGCCTTGGAGAATTCGAGTGATGTACATGAGAAAGGCATCATGTGCCCTTCTAAAATGTGACTTCTCCTTCAATTGCAACTGAGGATAGCAATCATAGGACTTGAACTCTCCTTTGCCATTGCCAACTACGCCTTTGCAAATCAGGCCAACATATTTGTAGGTCCTTGCAAGCAGATATATGACATAAGAACTCATATGAAAGGTTTTGGTTCTCTCCAGGTTGACCAACTACTCGTGGAGACTGTCACTGATCATTCTTGACCAATTGAACATTTTTACCCCAAAAGTTATTTCATCCATGAAATAATACATCCAGGCTTCAAAGGGTGAACCCTGAGGATTTCCCACAATTATGTTCAGCAGTAAGACAATATCTCCGTATTCTTCTTTAAAATCAGTTCTGGACAATTTTTTGGGCATCTTTTTGGCAGTAGGTTTGGGCTTCACCAGCCATGACTTGTTCATGTTTGATGCACAGAGATCTTGCTGATCTTCATAAAGCTTTCGTGCATTATCCTTGGTTCAATAAGATGTCCGGTGGTAAGCTGGAATTCCAAATGTCTCTTGTATGGCTGGCTTAGTCAAATATGTCAGTACTCTTCCATCAGGTGCTTCTATTTGTCTTTCTTGTGCATTATAATGCAATGCACACTCTACCATGAGCTCTGGACATTCTTTTGCGGGTGGAAATCCAGCTACCTGGACAATACCGTTCCGTATCATCCGGTGTGCAATTGGAGTAGGCAAAAATTTATCACTTCCATATATCCTCCTTTTAAAATCATCAAAGTCTACATGGCCAAGGTCAGTGTCCACAATGTTTTCCCATTTGGATTTGATCTTGGACTGTGGCTACGAACCCTTACAAGCGAACTTCATTTGTATTTTCTGCGAAAATAAATCTGCAAGAACGTTCAAAGAAAATAATAAAATTCAGAAATTAAATTTAAATTACTTTTGAAAAATACTCCAGCCAAATGATAAACCAAATTTCCGTGAAAGATCATGCTGGAAACGAATGAATGAATGAAGTTCTTTTGCCAGAATAAGGTGGAGAAAGTAAATCTGCCTGATGCTCTGGAAAAAACAAAAATGGACAAGATCACTGTGTTGGCTGGTTAAGTTTTCTTCCCTTCACTTTGCTTCAAACTTCTCAACTTTCTTGCCTTGGCCAAAATTTCTTCTCACTATTTTGCTTTCGAAAACTGAATGATTGAAAAATGAGGAGTAAAACCCATTTAAAGATGAAAAGTTTGATTAATTTAGCAAAATCCAATTGTTTCCATTAGATTCAGTTCGAACTGGGTTTGTACTCCTCTCTCGAATGGCAAATTTTATCTTCAGCATCAGTCTCCGGGAAAGTTTCCAAATCTGGCGCCAGTTCAGTGGAGTCTTTTTTATCTTTTTCCAAAATTTGAATTTTTTTCTCTAAGTGTAGGAAAAAATTAAAAATTAAAATAACATATTATTTCATGTGTTATTTTCCAACATCTTTATTTTAATTAATTATGGCAATCGATTTTATCCTAAGGAAAATTTGATTTTTCTAAGTTATTTTCTTTGTCTTTGCCTATGGCGAATTTTTTTCTTCCAGTTAATTTTGCCATAATTTCTCCAACTTCCTAAGTCGCAAGCGAATTTCTTATTTTCTAGGCATATCATTTAACATTTTAATGCTCAATGTCTAGACTTAGGCAAAATTTCGGTTTTCTCCACTTCTCTAAGTATGGCGGACTTGATCATGTGTTTGGCAAGCTTTACATTTGGCTAGGCGGACTTGTCAAGTGTTTTTGCCATGTGTTTTCAGCCTTGAGCAGACTTTACTCCATCATATGCCATCCATTCTTCATATGGCGAACTTGTCAATTGTTTAGGCCATGTATCATTTTATTTGGGGCAGACTTTGTTCATGTGCAAGCCACTCTCTTTTCCATATGGTAGACTTGCCTTTACCTTGTGCCATCTTTATGAGTGGGGTGGACTTTGTTCATGTCTAAGCCATTTCACATTGCTTGGAGCGGACTTTACTCTCACTTATGCCATCTACTTGTTGAGGGGCGGACTTGGCACTTCTTCAAGCCATTCTAGATAGGGCGGACTTCCCTTATTGTCAAGCCATCTACTCCTCTTATGCTGGGCGGACTTTCCATGAGTCCATGCCATGTCTTGCTTTGTTGGGCGGACTTTCCATCATCTCTTGCGATTACCTTGGGGCGGACTTTGTATTGGCTCATGCCATCAAACCTCTTGCTTGGAGCGGACTTCACCTACCCTCAAGCCATTGCACATTCTTCCTATAGCGGACTTGCCATATGCTTGAGCCATTAATCTTGGCGCCATTTTCCATACTTAGGCAGATTTTGCCATGAATTCCATGCTGGTTATTTCGCCATTTTTTTATTTTCGTGATTTTCCATTGGTTTTTTGGGGCTTATGACTGATTTTTTGAAATCCGAGCACTTTCTAAAGATGGAAACCTTGCCAAAAATAGAAACTTGCCCCAAAATAGCAACTTTCCAAAAATAGCCCCTAAAAAATAGGAAGTCTAACATGGGCCAAAAATGCCAAAAATGAAGTCCCTAAAAAATAGGAGGTCTAGGGTGGAGACCCCAAAAAGGTAGGAGATGTCAAAATTGACTGAAACAACAGTCGATCTTCGTCCCTCGGGCCCTCTAAGCACTGTGATGATGTTTACACAATGATTCAGGCTCAAATTCTTCACTTGACTTGGGTGACCATTCAAAAGACTCAAACTCTAAACCCTCAAACAAAGACCAGATGAAACCGAGATGCACAATGGCAAAACCCTAAAAAGCAAACTACTAGGGTCCTCATTTGCAATGGGGCGATGTGTGATAAGGTCACAACATGTACCAAGAGCACAAAAGCTTCTACTAATGAGGGAGGCACATACCTCCAAAGTGGTGGGTCACTTCGGCATGGAGAAAACAATGGCTCATTTCTAAAGGTATGTGTTTTGGCCCAAGCGGCAACAAGAGATAGAAAAGTTTGTTAGAAGTTGTAAATTGAGTTGCACTAGCAAATCTAAAACAAGGAATGCATATGCCTTTGCCTATTCATACAAGACCATGGAAAAGTGTTTCTATGGATCTTGCGGGAGGTTTTCCTATGAGTAGATATGGGCATGATTACTTATTTGTGGTAGTTGACAGCTTTAGCAAAATATGTATTTGAATGGCTTGTAGAAAGACTATCACAAGAAAAGAGGCAGCTGAAATGTTCTTTAACAACATATGGGTACACTTTAAGCTTCCTAAGTCATAATTACGGACAGGGATACACGGTTTGGTAAGTTTTGGTCTACATCATGGAGAATAATGGACATAAAGCTAAAGGAAAGCACAACCTTTCAAGCACAAACAAACAATCATACAAAAGTGATCAACTAGACCTTGGTGCAGCTCACCAAGAGGTATAATAGTAAGTGTCCCAAGACATGGAATGAATCGCTTCCATATATTCAACATTCTTATAATAGAGCATTGCATTCTTCTACTAACAAATCACCACTTGAACCATGTTTAGGATTTTTGTCTTTTAGTCCACTTGATGTAGCTTTTGATAATCAAGATAAACAAGTAGAGCAGGATAATCAGGTGACTAGAGCAACTAAATTTGTTGAGGATTGTGCAAAATCCACTCAAGGCAAAAGAACAATTGAAAGAAAACAAAATTTGGCTTTCCTTGGGCAAGGAAAGGCTTCTAGGACAAGCAAGGAAAATTAAGCAATTAAGATATTGACCCTTTACTGTTTGGAAGCGATGAGTGAAAATTCATTCAAACATGATCTCCCTAGTTTCATGAAGATGCACTCAGTTGTGAATTGTGAGTACCTACAGCTTTATGAGCCTTCAATGCTAGATGAATAAGAATGTGTTCTACCCTCCTTGGAAGACTTGGGTGTGGAAGGAAGAGCCACACTCACTGAGGATGTGGTACTCGAGAAGAATACAAGGAAACAAGAAAGAGAGTTCAACAAACTTGGAAAATTGGACTCAAACATAAAAAAATCAGCCAAGATGATATTCCAATAAATGAGTGGGTCAACTCTTTCCCCACTTATGTCTCACTAAACTTTTGTGGGACCAAAGGCCTTCCTAAAAAGGAAGGTGTGCTCCAAATGGATCTGAAAAATGTATTAGAACAGGAAAAGTTGAACAGAAGACTGAATTCAAGTGCAGTGACAGGTGTTGGACAGTGCTGCAGAGCTAGAAAACACAAGGATTGTACGACAATCGTGAAAGTGTCTGGATTATACCATGATTGTACAAGTGTCCACTGATAGTACACATGCCAAAACTCACAATCCACACCAAATAGGTATCCATACAACTTTTGGTGATGGTCAAAATTTTTCTTAGGCCCAGGAGAGCTTCAATGTCACTAGAAATCTATAAATAGCCATCTATACAAACATCAAGGTTCCAGGGGCGCGTCCCCCAAAAAACATGGAGTTTCCGAGACGGGGAGACGCCTGGGAAACGTCCCTCCGCCGTCCCCCCGCCGTCTCCAAGTCCCCCCGCCGTTTCCTTCCATGAGGGAGACGTTTCCCTGACATGGTATAAACCATAGATGAAAAACGCGCAGAAAAATCACGCAAATCGCGAGTAATCGCGCACAGCAATGGATGGCGATTTAATCGCCCAAATACTAGCAGCCGACTTTTTAAAAAAATCGCAGCGATTTTTCTGTGTATGTCGCGCCAAAACGCGCGCGTTTTAGGGCCAAAAATCGGTTTTAATGGGCATAAAAACGCAGCAAAGGAAAAAAACATTAGTTTTTATTTCTTTTGAAACCCTTCTGAGAAGCGATTTCCAGTACTGAGCACGACGCGACGCGGCTAGGGCACGGGAGGACGCGCGCGAACTTTCTGATTTATTTTCATTTTTCTGTGCGTGCGCTTTGTTGGTCTATGGTTCTTTGTTCATTATTTTAATATATATTTATTATTTTATATTTAGATATTAATCATATATTATTATATATAAATATAAAAATATATTAGTCATATATTATTTAATATAAATATATAATAAATATTTATTATCTTATATATAAATAAAGATATAATTTATATTTAATACATTTTAGGTTATCCATTATATAATTATTATTTTATATTTCTATATACTTATTTTATAATTTTATATATTTATACTATATATTTATATATATATAATATATATTTATAAATATATAATATAAATTTATTATTTAATACCTATATATTATTAAATTTAAAAATCATTTAAATTTTATTATTTTTATGATTTATCATATTCATAATTTTGATTCATTGCATTCCATATTTCCATGAGATGACATCTCTTTGAGGCATACTGTCAAAAATTTGAAATTTCACATGCCTACAATTATGCTTCCACATTTTTTGAAGCCTGATAGGCTGATACTGATATTTTGCCTACAACTATGCTTCTAGTTCCACATTTTCTGAAACCTGATACTGATTTTAAATTTAAAATATTTATAGTTAACTTTACTTATTGCTAGGCTTATACAATTATGTAATTATATTGTTATACATCTTTTTATAACTAATTTTTCAAGTACTATATGTATTTTAGCGCCGCCCCTCCGCCACCCCCCGCCGCTGTCCCCCCGCCGTCCCCGTCCCCAAAATTAGGCCCCGTCTCCCCTCTCGGAAAGCGCGTCCCATTCCCCCATCCCGTCGAGACTCGTGGAACTATACAAACATCGAAGGCATGTCTACAAGTTGGAGAATTGTGAGAACTATTGTATGTTTCAGTTCTAGTCATAATAGGGAGAAACGAAAGAGATTTCTCACTTCTTGTAATACTCTCTTTCCAAATTCATAAAGGAAGGTATCACAGCAAACTGCCACCACCACAATACTAGTTTTTCCTCCACCCCAGGTGTTTTCAAGGATAAAAATCTGCATGTTGTCAGTTGTCCATTTATTTCTTTTTTGAAGACAATAATTCCATTTCTAAGTTGTTTGAACTTTCATTTGCAAAGCAAGTAGGAAAGTATTTATATATTGGTTTGTTTCCAAATTGTAGAATACGACTTACGAGTTTATAGATCAATATGCATATGATTTTTTCTATCTGGCAAAAGGATTGCCACATATGTCTAGGAAGCTATGCAACTAGCAAGGGTAGGAAAATTATCCAATCCAACCGTTAAGGTTAGCAGTTTCAAATGAACAGTGAACTGAGAATGTAGAAAATAGAGATGATAGAAATTTATTGTACACCAGATATCTAGAAAGCTATGCAAACAAACATGTAAGAGTTTCGTTCGAGAGATTTACACATTCTAGATTCAGCTCACAAAGAAGAACCATTTTCTCTTGTGATATTTATTATTAACCAAAGTAAGAAAAGGATTTCTAGTGGGGAACTGCAACACATGAAATGAAAGAAACTTCTTTTCTTTATACTATTGCTCTGCCTTGAATGGCTTCACCAGAGAATCTGTCTTTGTATGATTCTTTCAGGTGACGATTGATTTCTAGGATGTTATGTACCTAGCATGATCATATGGAAGTCACCTGCATAATTAAGGTATTGGCCTACATGGTATATTATTATGAGCAGAGTTGACCAAAGGTGTGGTAGTGATTGCACGATAAATATGACTCATTGAAAGTTATCAAATGGGAAAGGAATCATGAACATTGCTCGATCAAAGTTAAACTGGTTCGGAAAGCATTGCGACTGTTCCTCATATTACTTAGTGTGGTTTTCCTTTATTATTAACTTATTTACAAATATTGATTGTGGATTACCAAGGTACATATCAAGAGATTTGAAGTAAACATACCCCTACAGAAATTTTGATTGTAATTATGAGATATGGTAGCATCTGAAGAGACTAAAACAAGAAACACAAAGTGAAGAACCAGTGTCGTACCAGGAATGCAAAGCATTCCTTTCCATTTAAAATAACTTCCATAGCTGCATGGTGATCATCAAAGACACTGTAAAATAACCTGTAAAACTCTTCCCTGCAGAAAAATGAAATGGAAACATTTAATTGTGTTTAATGTTCTAATTTATATTGATGTGTGAGAAATTGAAATCCATTACAATTATCTGAAAGATGCATTATGATGACCATGTAAGAAATAAAGATTTCACTTCCTTTAAGCCACAAGTAATTCAAAGAAGAGTTTATATTCAGTCACTGGCAGTATTGAATCAAATCTATAACATACTGTTCATCTTTTGCAGCTTCCTTGTCCATTTCATCAAATTTTTGTGTCAAGATTTCTGCAGCCTTAGGTGAAAGCCCATGAATGATGAGCGCTTCCAATGTTCTAGGAAACTGGTTCTGTTTAAAGAAAACCAATAAATCAATCTCCGTTTGCAGAATGGCTACTAAAATAGTATCTAACTGCATCCAGATATTTTCATATTGTGTTGTCACATATATAAATTCTCATGAATAATGAATTACACTGAATAAGGATTCCTAAGGATAGCAATGAATTTAAAGCATAAGGAACTTGATATCTAGCAACTGACTGCCAAAACTAAGCTTTTGACCTCTGTATGGTGGATTATTTGATTTTGAAAATGTTATACGCTTAGGTTTGGACTGGGTTGAGATTGGATTAACACACTTTCTAGTGATCATCTTTGAACTGTAAACACCTTGACACCAGGTAAGTAACTTCTGAAACTAACTGAAGGAAAGCTATGTGAATTCCAAACCTCCATGGCTCCAGTAAGATTCAAGTTGGTTTCTGTATCAGTTGAGATGCAATTAGGGCCATCCAACTCATTTGGGGATTCAAGGTGATGTCCAGATTTTCCCAGACTAATTAAAGAACATAGAATATGTCATGGGATCACTGATAATTGCAAGAGCAAACAAATTATCTAACTTAGAAATTCATCCTCTGGCAGTGTAGAATGTCTAACGTACCTCTCATTTACCAGCTTGGCCTTCCTCAATGGAAAACTGCATAGTAGAAGTATTCCAGAGATTGAACAACCTGACAGTATGTTTTCAGCACTAAAAGACTGCCCTTGGAAACTGCAGATCTGCCTAAAGTTTTCTCCAATTTGATTGCATGCTCACACTTGAGGATTGACCAATCAATTCTAACACAAGTACAATTTCAAATGGAGCAAATCTACTTACATGCTATAACAGTAAATCCTCTGGATGCTTGAGCATAGGGAATCTCCTGGAGTGTTGGCTTTTCATTTTTTAATCACATATATCCAGCTTTCTCTTTCTCATTCTCCCTTACCACACTCTTAGATGTATGGGCATAATCCCGGTACTCCACTTAGGTGCCATGACTTCCTCCTCTCTCAAACTTCAAGTTTCAAAGAGATATCTTTGTGCAAAAATCTATCTCCATCAAGAGAGTATGTTCATAAATTTATCCATCTTCTCACATAGAAAACTGTGGTTAAACCAACTTTTCCAGAAAAGAAGAATGGATGCTACTTAAAAATGGACCCTCCTTCACATATCCATTTTCTAGTTCAGGAAATAACCAATTGCCCATGATACCTCAAAGAACAAGCTCTCATCTCCAGAGTTGTGGGAGCATACTCAAGACCAAAAACTCCGAGATCCTGTGTATATGAACAATAGAAACCAATCAGTTCTGTTGCCATTTTAACTATGTTCCACAGAGATGAATCCATGCCCCTCAGTCCCCCATCCCCTTCAATGTCTTTCCTTGACCTTGTCCTTGTTCCTGTCTCTGTCCCTATCCCTGTCCCCATTCTGCTGCTATTTCCCTATTCAAATATTGTTCCTAGTATTGTGGTGGTATTTGTAGGCAACCCTCTTCATATTCCCATGTTTCATTGTTTCCTTCCCCTCCCTAGAAAGGGGCCTTGGAGAAAAAGAGCATTTTATTGATGCCCAACAGCCAAAAAAGAGAAATCTGCCAACCACCAAAACAGAGGACTTTTCAAGGTGGACCATGGATTAGGAAGAACGCAGATTTATAAATGAAGTCATGGTCTAGTGCTTTAAAGTTCTAACAAAGGTATGAAATGTAGAGAGGGAAGACTGGATGACAAGATCCCAACAATATTATGGGCACAATTTACAAGTCTCAAAAAAAATTACCTATTTCAACCAGTAAGTGAATTGGAGCCAGTGGTACAAATGGAATACACCATACCAGGCTTGGGGATAGTAGTTTAGAGTAGACTGAATGATGACAAATACCTGAAGAAACTGATATAATTGGATAAATCTGATGAAAAGAGGTTCATTTGCATCATACAATAAGGTGTAGGAGAATTGGTAACAAAAAGCATGGCATGATATGAATCTAAAACAAAGGAATTCATGCATAGAAATCAGCCACTAAAGCGTGATAGCAAATTTAACCATTTGTAGAAGTTGAAAATACGATAACTTGAGCCTTACATGATAGATCATATTTTAGCTAAAAAGGCTATCAAATTAAGAGGATTTCCTGGAAAACTTTGAAATGAATATGTGAAAGGTGCCAGGCCCAAACTGTATATCCCACCTTAGTAAATAGGAATAATTTTGGGGGAAAAAAGAGAAATTATATAGAAAATGAGAGGAAAGAAACAAAAGAAAAAAGAAAGAAAGGAGAGGAAAAATGGATTGCCCTATTTAAAGTCGGAAAAATGACTTGGGGACACCATCAAGTTGGAAAGCAATAAACATCAACTTGGTGAAGCAGGAAATTGAAAACTTGCAAAGGAGCCTTACACAAAGTGTAGAACTGCTCATCATGCTGCAAAAAAACAAGGAGAAATGCATGAAGTAGCAAGCATATGGCTACACTGGTCATAATGTGTTACGTTATAAAGACTAAATTCATAATAATGCTTGATAGGTGGATGGAGAGTTAACAGAAGTACAGATTTGAATCAAAATTAGACAACAAAAACTAACAAGCAAAGCAGAATAGCCAAAGGCAGGGAAAGAAAGATTAGGGGGATAAGAGATGATATTATTGTGTGCAATTGAGGGAAGACAAAGAAAAGGTAAAAAGAGAAAAACCAATGGTAAAGATAATAAAGAGGAAAGAACTATAGTTAGACACATGGCGAATCTTCAATTTGAAAAAGGGGCAGAACTCAGAAAACATTAAACACTTAAGAAATGACAAAGAGCAAATATGGCGAGTGATTGAAAAACTACAAGTGGAAGTGAAAATTGTTTGCTTTTTAAAGTGAGCTGCAAAGTAAAGAGCAAGCTAGGGTTTGGTGTACAACAAGATAGGGCAGAACATATTGAACTGCAAAGGTGTTGGAAACCAAATCCAAATATAAAGATGCCTCAATTTGTCACTGACAGCCAAATCAAACAGCTGGGGTATAAAAAGCACAGTTTGGGTTCATGTTTTCTAGATCTGCCAGGGACATTCTCAGCCATGCCTTACAAGGTGACCCACTATGAAGACCTACAGAAATATATTTACTCCAAGTTGTCCAAATTGAATTACATCCCTATGGACTAGGATAAGAACCATGTGGAGAAAGAACCTAGCACGCAGCAGTAGAGATGGAAAAGAGAGACCAAAGTTATACCATCAATGATGCTAGGTACATGCTCTGTGAAGAACCCTGCTAGTTCCAACTCTGCCTGTAGGTGCTGCATGCACTGTTTTGTATTTTTGCTTGTGTTTTGATGGATTTATAATAATTAAATAAAATGTTGCCAGGCAAGTTTTAACTAGGAAATAACCAGAAACATATAAGAGCTATAAATGGTTTATTTGCTTGTAAGAAATAGTTACAAACATCAAATATGCATAATCATACCCGGAAACACCAGCTGATTGCTTTTATTGAAATCTGGAAAATGCATGCACAGCCATGAAGGTAGTGCTGTAAGTGTACGATCTGCCTGAAATATCAACTTTCTCCACCTTTCTTTTGATGCTAATGCTCAATAATGACTAGGCGTCCATGATGGGTGAAAGGAGATCACTTCTTGAAAGGTGTTTCTGCTCCTATCAAACACGCCTCCCCTCTTCAGCAACCACGTGGCCTCTACAGGAGCTGTACGGCCTGCACAGAAGGTACAGCCTGCAAATAGAAGCTACGGCCTGTGCTATAAATGCTGTGTTTGCTCTTCAATGGCGGCTGAGATGAACTCTGTCAATGCTCCTCAGATCTGCTCTAAACACTTGGATAAATCTCTACAAATAAGCTCAATGATGGCTCCTGAATGAAGCCCTCTCTATTGTAATGATTCAGCTGGTCTTTCACAGCTTCAAAATCGCAGAACCCTGAAGAATTTTCGTTCTCCAATGGTGTCAAAATGGCTGAAAGCCTTGTCTCAAGCACAAATTTCAAGAAGCCAAAAAAACAATGTCAAATGATCAATGATGAGGTCGACTTGTTTCCTTTTGCTTCTTATATTCCTCAAAAGGCACGATTTTCCAAAAAGGTACGGCTTTCTCTTGAAAGGGTTTTAAATACAATTAAAATGTATTTAATATACTTTATCCATCTTTTAAATAATTCCCCACTTGAGCATACCTTTTTATTTACCCTTTAAAACTCACTTTATAATATTTAAGTGGCTTTTACTTTTATAAAGTTAAATTATAACTTTATAATATTCAAGTTAATTAAATAACTTTATAATATTCAAGTTAATTAAATAACTTAACCACTAAAATATTAATATCTCCCTCAATACTCAATATTTTGACGTGTCGTCAAAAGCTGGGATCAACACTGTATAACCCCCATGTGTCCAGGTGCCCTGACTAAAAATAGCATCACTGCCAGATTGACTTACTATAAATAGTAAGTACCTCAAACTAAGCCAAACACTGATCTACAAAGGCCTGGAACTGAACCCAATACTGAACCGAGGAAATGGAGTGACAACAACCTCCATCAACTACCACTGAGATCCTCTATCCAAACTTATTAGCCTATGAGGATCCAAGTAATAGGCTAACCCATCTGTAACTGATACTGACTAGGGTGGGGACATTACAGTCCGCCCTCCCCGAATTTGCTTGTCCTCAAGCAAACTCAATGTTGGATGTTGTAAAATGCTCTCGCTCCCCCAAGTAGCATCCTCTGCCAGCAGATCTCTCCAATTAACCAAATATTCCCTAATAACCCGTCTCCGAAGATGACACTCTCGGGAATCCAAGATGGCCTCAGGCACTAATATCAACTTCCCCTCATCATCCAAGGGTGGTAGGTCTAAAGAAGGAACTATATGTTGTCCCAACACTTTCTTGAGGCATGACACATGGAACACATTGTGCACCTTACTGTCTGCCAGTAAATCTAACTAGTAAGCCACCTTGCCAACTTTCTTGATAATCCTGATCGGCCCATAATAGCGTGGCTTGAGTTTCTCCGCACCCCTATTCCTAAGAGTGGACCATATATAGGGCTGCAGCATCAGATACACCATATCACCGATCTCAAATGATCACTCAACCCTCCTCTGATCAGCATATTGCTTTTGCTGATTCTGAGCCTTCTGAATGTTCTCACGAAGAGCTCTCATGATATCCTGGTTCTCCTGTAATAGATCCCCAACACTAGGTACTCTGGAATTGTTTAGAAATAAATCAAGGAAACGAGGCGCATCATAGCCATACAAAGCTCTAAAAGGTGTCATCTAGATAGTCATATGGTGAGTGGAATTATAGCAATACTCACAAAGATGCAACCACTTCACCCAAGCCTTCTGCTACCGAGAAATGTAGTTTCGCAGGTATCCCTCCAACCATTTGTTGACAATCTTTGTCTTCCCATCAGTTTGTGGGTGGTAGCTAGTGCTCGGAGTAAGCTCTGTCCCGCATAGTCAGAATAACTCCTGTCAAAAGTGACCCATGAACCTGCTGTCTCTGTCACTGACAATACTCCGAGGTAACCCATGCAATCTGAATACCTCATGAAAGAATAGATCTGCTACCTATGTAGCTGAATAGGTAGTGGTGATTGGGAAGAAATGTGCATACTTGGTCAACCGATCTACTACCACATAAATGTTGTCTCTCCCTTGAGCTTTCAGCAAGCCCGTAATAAAATCCATAGACAAGCATTCCCACTTCCTCTCAGGAATAGGAAGTGGATGAAGCAACCCAGCAGGGTAAGTATTCTCTTGCTTGTTCTGTTGACAAACAGAGCACTCCCTGACATAATGAAGAACATCAAATTTGAGACCCTTCCAAGTGAATGTCTCCCGTACCTGCCTATAGGTCTTAAAGTATCAGGGATGACCAGCCATGGGTGAATCGTGGAAAGTCCTCAACACCTTGTTCCTCACATCCGAACCTAGTACTAAGAATATTCTCTTTGTAAATGATGAGGTCATTCACAAGAGAGTACCTGTTGTCCTGAATTGTCCCATCAATAATGCCAAAAGCCCACAGATTCTTGGCATACTCTACTACAATCAAGTGACTCCAATCCTCTGAAATCTCTGCCATGGAGCTCAAATGGGGACGGCGAGATAAGGTGTCAACAACAACCTTCTAAGTCCCTTTGACATAGGAGATGTCAAAATCATACGACTGTAACTTGTTGACCCAATTCTGTTGACGTTCGTTTAGATCCCGCTGTCCAAGGAAATGCCTCAAGCTGTTATGATCAGTTTTGACACAAAACTTACTGCCAACTAGGTACTACTTGAACTTGGCCATTGCATGCATGATGGCCAACATTTCCTTGTCGTATACACTGTAGCTCCTCTCAAGACCCCTTAGCTTCCTGCTCTCGAAAGCTATCAGATGATAGACCTACATAATCACTACACCAATACCCTCTTCACAAGCATCACAATGAAGTTCAAAAGGTTTGGTGAAATCCGACAAAGCTAGAACTAGACATATAGTCATCAACTGTTTGAACTTCTCGAAACACTCCTATGCTTGAGGTGTCCAAACAAATGCTCCCTTCTTAGTCACATCTATAAATGGTGCAACATGCCACGAGAATCTACACTTACAGCCTTCTACCATCGATTTGTCAGTGGATTCTCGCGGCATGTTGCACCACTTACAAATTTGACTAAGAGGAGCATTGGACACCTCCTTCGAAGTTCAAACGATTAATATTTCATGTCGATTCTGGCATCATTCACAAACACTACTTTCATTATTGATATCTTTAATGGTATTAGTGCGTGCGTCATCACGGAAAAGAAGACTGAGGTCTAAGAAATACGATTGTCGACAGAAATGTTAGTCATCATGCATCTGGCGGCTTCAATGGCTACTGGTAACAGCAAATTTTATTGTCCACCAATCATAACAACGAGCGCGACTCTGGTCGGCGAAGAATGAGCGTCAACAAAATGGGTCAGCAAGTCTGATCATATTTTGACGTCTCAATAATCAAAAGGAAGATTCAATGTTGTTGGCTCTCACCGTCTACATTTGGCTCAATAACTGGAAGGATTAGTCCGCAATCGTATGCCAACAATCGATGGGCCGCAGCATTATTGATGGGACAATTCAGGACAGCAGGTACTCTCTTGTGAATGACCTCATCATTTACAAAGAGAGAATATTGTTAGTCCCAGGTTCAGATGTAAGGAACAAGGTGTTGAGGACTTTCCACAATTCACCCATGCCTAGTCATACTGAATACTTTAAGACCTATAGGAAGGTACAGGAGAGATTCATTTGGAAGGGTCTCAAATCTGATGTTCTTCATTATGTCAGGGACTACTCTGTTTGTTAGCAGAACAAGCAAGAGCATACTTACCCTAATGGGTTGCTTCAGCTGCTTCCTATTCCGAAGAGGAAGTGGGAATGCTTGTCTATGGATTTTATTATGGGCTTGCCGAAAGCTCAAGGGAGAGACAACATTTATGTGGTAGTAGATCGATTGACCAAGTATGTACATTTCTTCCCGATCACCACTACCTATTCAGCTACACAAGTAGCAAATCTATTCGTTCGTGAGGTATTCAAATTGCATGGGTTACCTCGGAGTACCTCGGAGTATTGTCAATGACAGAGACAGTAGGTTCATAGGTCACTTCTGGCAAGAGTTATTCCGACAATGCGGGACAAAGCTTACTCCAAGCACTAGCTACCACCCACAGATTGATGGGCAAACAAAGATTGCCAACAAATGGGTGGAGGGATACCTATGGAACTATATTTCTGGGCAGCAGAAGGCTTGGGTGAAGTGGTTGCATCTTTGTGAGTACTGTTATAATTCCACTCACCATATGACTATCCAGATGACACCTTTCAGAGCTTTGTATGGCTATGATGCATAGTTTACATACTCTCCGAGTAGACGAGTAATCTCCAAAAAATTTGCATGCTAAGTAATTTCTACTTTTACTCACAGGCAGTATGCAGATGGACTTTCTCCCGTCAAATTATTGAGTAATCGCTAGTAGCTCACAAAAAACCCACAAACTTGGCATGTTTGTGTGTGTATAAATATGTCTATGTGTGTATATACATGCAAACTTGGCATCCTATGTATGTTTATAGATATGTATGTATGCACAGTGCAGTCCTGAGTATACATACATAAATATCCACACACATTTGCCAAGTATTTTCCGAGTTTTTCCCGAGTCGAAATTTTTGGGCTTGTCAAGTACTCTCTGATTCCAAGTATGTAAACTATGCTATGATGCGCCTAGTTTCCTTGATTTATTGTTGAGCGATTGCAGAGTACCTAGTGCTAGGGATCTGCTACAGGAGAACCAGGATATCATGAGAGCTCTTCGTGAGAACATTTAGAAGGCTCAAATCAGCAAAAGCAATATGTTGATCAGAGGAGGCTTGAGTGATCATTTGAGATCAGTGATATGGTGTATCTGATGTTGTAACCCTATAGACAATCCACTCTTAAGAAGAGGGGTGTGGAGAAATTCAAGCCACTCTATTATGGGTCGCAGGATTATCAAGCGAGTTGGTGAGGTGGCTTACGAGTTAGATTTACCAGCAGACAGTAAGGTGCACAATGTGTTCCATGTGTCACGCCTCAAGAAGGTGTTGGGACAACATATAGTTCCTCCTTCAGACCTACCACCCCTGGATGATGAGGGGAAGTTGATATTAGTGCCTGATGCCATCTTGGATTCTCGAGAGCGTCATCTTCGGAGACAGGTTATCAGGGAATATTTGGTTAAGTGGAGAGATCTGTCGGCAGAGGATGCTACTTGGGAGAGCGAGAGCATTTTACAACATCCAGCATTGAGTTTGTTTGAGGACAAGCAAATTTGGGGAGGGCAAACTGTAATGTCCCCACTCTAGTCAGTATCAGTTACATATGGTTTAGCCTATTACTTTGATCCTCGTAGGCTAATATGTTTGGATAGAGCATCTCAGTGGCAATTGATGGAGGTTGTTGTCACTCCATTTCCTCAGTTCAATACTAGGTTCAGTTCGAGGCCTTTGCAGATCAGTGTTTGGCTTATAGTTTGAGGGACTTACTATTTATAGTAAGTCAATCTGGCAGTGATGCTATTTTTAGTCAGGGCACCTGGACACATGGGGGTTATACAATGTTGATCCCAGCTTCTGACAGCACGTAAAAATACTAAGTATTGAGGGAGATATTAATATTTTAGTGGTTAAGTTATTTAATTAACTTAAGGGAATATTATAAAGTTATAATTTAACTTTATAAAAGTAAAAGCCACTTAAATATTATAAAGTGAGTTTTAAAGGGTAAATAAAAAGGTACGCTCAAGTGGGGAATTATTTAAAAGATGGATAAAGTATATTAAATACATTTTAAATGTATTTAAAACCCTTTCAATAGAAAGTCGTACCTTTTTGGAAAATCGTGCCTTTGAGGAATATAAGAAGCAAAAGGAAACAAGTCGACCTCATCATTGATCATTTGACATTGTTTTTTTGGCTTCTTGAAATTTGTGCTTGAGACAAGGGTTTCAACCATTTTGACACCATTCGAGAACATAAATTCTTTAGGGTTCAACGATCTTGAAGCTGTGAAAGACCAACTGAATCATTGCAATAGAGAGGGCTTCATTCAAGAGCCATCATTGAGCTTATTTGTGGCGATTCGTCCGAGTGTTTAGAGCAGATCTGAGGAGCACTGACAGAGTTCATCTCAGCTGCCATTGAAGAGCAAACACAACATTTATGGCGTAGGCCGTACCTTCTGTGCAGGCTGTACGGCTCCTGTAGAGGCCATGTGGTTGCTGAAGAAGGGAGACGTGTTTGATAGGAGCAGAAACACCCTAAGTTACCGGTTCGGTTTTGGGTTCGGGTTCGGGTTCGAGAACCCAGTTCGCCGGTTCAAGATTTTGGTTTGGTTCGCTTGGGGTTCGGTAATACAAAACATATGCAAAAACGAAATATATACATTATTTGCAGCAGTACTAAGTTCGTACACCACCATATTAATAGTCATCAAATATATGCAAAAAATACAATCAACGTACTTTTATACCTTTGGGAAAAGTCAAATGTCAGCGATGAGGAATTATAAATTAAAGCTACAATCAGCTATTAATAATATTAATTATTGATTGTTGATCAATCAATCATATATTATCAAAAGAGTATCATCAAGATTATTAGATAAAGCAAATTTTGCGGTAGAACCACAAATATATTAGTAGTACCGTGACCGCTACCCGCTGAAGCACCAACACCGGCCTGCCCGCAGTCGCCCGTACGATAGTCATCATCATCAATACCGCGCAGCTGCGACCTAGCGCACCATCAAGCCGCTCCGCTCAATATCCTGAATTTTGGTGCCTCCTTCTTTCAGCATAACCTTTGTGGCGGAGGCGTAAGTTTGAATGCATACCAAGTCCTACCTTTTGAATGTGCAGCTCATTAAGTGCTTTTATTGAGTGGATGAAGGAGTATGTGCTCCAATTCCTCTCAGAAGAGGATGAACTAGCAACCTATTAAGACCAAATTAAATTAATAAATAGTTAAGAGTTACAAAAATTAACTAAACAAAATTATTAATTAAAATTAAAATTATAAATATAAATTATAAAACTTACTTGGGATATAACTTTTATTGCAATAGGTTGGAGGTGCATGTATTCTTGCCCACGAAAGTACCACCAACTATCAGCAGCCACCCTACACTTGTTCCCAAGAGCATCCATTTCATCAACAATTCCTGTGGCTGCAAGCCAGAGAATCCTTAGTACCTCGACTGATCATGTTGGTCAATGACCACTGAAGATTTCCTAATAATTGCTGCTCTCAGCCTTTGGGGCTACTTCACTCATCCCTATAAGGGAAAGGGCACCTATACAGAGGTATCTCAGGGCTATAATATTTGGGACCCAATGCAAAAGCGAGAAGATGCAAGGGAGTGGTCATTTTGTTCCATCTATCAACCATGATTTCCTGTAGCTCTTTGAAGAATTTTTCTTCAGGATCTTCCTCTTTTGCATTGATGATGGATCTCATCTTCTCAATCATTGAGTCAATAGCATCATATACTTCGCCCAAACAAGGTCTATCCAAGTCAGTGTAACGGATCATGCTCAGTATGGGCTCGGTGAAACTGACGAGATACTCAACACGATCCCACCAACCATCATCTAGGACCCTTTGCTTGATCCTATTTGCCCTTTCATTGCTAGATTGCCTCCATACAACCCAATTAGGGCTGATTACCATGGCACATAGTGCCTCACGAACCTTTATAAGTCGTCTCAACACAATTGTGTTGGAGGCAAAACGGGTCTTAGACCGATGAGGGAATCAATTAAATTTTGTATTATAATTTAAATACAAAAAATCAAAATTTCAAAAAAATTAAACAAGAAAATTCAAAAATTTAAAAAAATATTGATAAATTAAATTAACACAACAACCCCAATTTATGACCACCTAAACATTCCCATTATATGTAGGAAAACAGACAACCATTTGGATGTCTTCACCCTCAGCGTACACCTATTTGATCCACTCAATTTTGGATCCAATTTTTTGTAGCATTAGATTGAGGGAGTGGACAGTACAAGGTGTCCAAAAAATGTTTGGATACTTCTCCTCAACCAATAACCCAGCAGCCCTACAATTTTTGGCATTGTCGGTTATAACTTGCACAACATTTTGATGGCCCACTTCTTCAATAGCTTGGCAAAGGATGTTAGCAATAAATGGACCATCTTTCACCTATCCTTCACAATCATTTCAAAAACATTAAGCCTTTTAGGGGACAAAGAATATTTGATCATCAAGCATTTCTTTGCATCTTTCCCATCCATCAGGAACTATAATTTCGAGCCATCCATGAATCCCTTTGCGGCCCCTTAGTAAAGAGTTCAAATATACATGTTTTCTTCAATTTCTTTTCCACAGGTAATGTAACTTTTCTCGTAAAACCTAGGCCCTTATACCTTTGGAGCTCATTGATTTCACCATTTTGCCAATATGAGAACTTAACAACATTGAATGCCAAATCTCTACTGGCATAGCATTTACGATTTGAGCCATGGGTTCTTTGACTTATAATCTTCTGCTCATTTTGAAATGAAGCTTCCAACGGTCCCTTAGATCTTTTATTTGAAGAGGGCATGGTTTGCTCTTGAGGGATGTCCATAAATGGATGGCTTTCTGTAGGTGGAAAATAAGATGGTGTAGGGGGTTTCATGGATCGAGATCCTTTCTTCAAAGGATGGCTTGTTTTACCACTGGTTGTTTTTTGGTCTGCCTTTTCTTGCTCAGCAATATATTTCAACACTATATCGTCTAGAATGCCTTCGTTGTTTTCACCTGGACAATTTTTGATGCCTGTTTCAGGGATCCCGCACAAATGCCCTTTTACTCGACTGTATGAGCTCGAATATTGAACATTGCAATGACTACAAATCCAAATATATCCTCCACCACCTGGAAGTTGCCGAACCATTTCTACATATTTCCAAAGGGGAGAGGATGGGTTTATTTTGAAACGAGATTGGATTGAGCCTGAGGAGGTACCGGTTGCCATTGTAATACGGAATAGTGAATACCTAAGGCACAACATATTGAAATTTTGGTATTGATTCATTGAATTTGAAAGTAAAAGACTTAATTAATTTCAAAAAAATAAAAAAATTGAACATGTGTTATAGACATTTAGAGGAATGAAAAGTAAAACAAAACAATAACTAAAAAAAAAACAAAAGAATTGAAGTTCACTTGTGAAAAAAAATGTAAAAAAAAAATCAAAAACTTCAAAGAACCTACCTCTTTTGAAGAAATCTTGCTCTACGATCTTCTTAGCAACGAATAGACACTTGCAAGTGCTTAGGAATAGCACAACAATCAACTTTGAACAATCTACGATCAGCCTTCAAGTCTATTCCAGCTTGTGCAAGAAAAAGAGAAAGTTCAGCAATGGAGACAAAAAATCCTTTTTTCTCATTCACAAATTGGTAAATGAGTTTCACTTTACCTATTTCATGTTTTTGAGGCAATTATTAGGGTTAGAATTGATAAAAAAGTCCCTAAAAGTCAAAAACGAGTCAAAAAAATCATTAAAAAATGAAAAAAAATTTGGAAAAACGCGCCTGGGCGCGGAATTGAACCCGGGTTCGAACCGGGTTCGAAATTTTCGAACCCTGTCCGGACCCACAGTCATGGGTCCGGACCCTGGCCGAACCCACAGTCCAAAATACGGACCCAGGGCGAATTGCATCGAACCGGACCCGAATTCTGGACCCGACTCGAACCCGAATCGAACCCGGGGCCTTCAGTAGCGAATCCAGTAACATAGGAAACACCTTTCAAGAAGTGATCTCCTTTCACCCATCATGGACGCCTAGTCATTATTGAGCATTAGCATCAAAATAAAGGTGGAGAAAGTTGATATTTCAGGCAGATCGTACACTTACAGCAATACCTTCATGGCTATGCATGCATTTTCCATATTTCAATAAAAGCAATCAGCTGGTGTTTCCGAGTATGATTATGCATAATTGATGTTTGTAACTATTTCTTATAAGCAAATAAACCATTTACAGCTCTTATATGTTTCTGGTTATTTCCTAGTTAAAACTTGTCTGGCAACATTTTATTTAATTGTTATAAATCCATCAAAACACAAGCAAAATACAAAACAGTGCATGCAGCACCTACATGCAGAGTTGGAACCAATAGGGTTCTTCACAAGAATTATGTTCAAACGAATTCAATGACTTTTGTGCTAAACACGATATAAAATAGTAATACACAACACCCAATACTCCACAATAGAATGGAGTATTTGAGAGAAGGAACTATACAATTATGGAGATGGTCTGGTGTATGATGGAGAATAGGAGCGTTCCCAAGAAGTTTTGGGTGGAGACTATTTACACTTCAATTTATCTACTCAACAGGTCTTCGACGATGGTAGTGAAGGAGAAGGCCCCACAAGAAGCATGGTCTAACAAGAAACCCAAAGTCAATCATCTTAAGGTCTTTGGTTCTCTAGCATATGCCTAGATTACAAATGGTAAGCGAACTAAGTTAGACCCTACGAGTAAGAAATTAATGCTTATAGGGTCTAGTGACAATCATAAAGCCTACTGCTAATTGATGTGGACACTGACCACTTGACTTTCAATATAAATGCTCTAATTGATGAGGAAACTGGGCCCTTTCAACTCTCTCTAGACTTCAAAATTACCGAAGAATAACCTATCGTGGTTGAGGATTCAATATAAAGCTTCACATGAATGGGAGGAGGATTCTGAGATGAAGAGTATCCCAAGAAAGTAAGAGTACCAAAAGACTTTCTTAATGATAACCTAGACCAGCATCCAAATGACATAGAAACAGGCAGCCCAAGTCATCATGACAACACTGATTTGGTAGAAGAGACTTCAAGTAGATACCAGAGTGGTGGGAAAGCACCATTCGAGATGTTCGAGATGATGAAATAATCCAAGGTAGATCATCAAGAGGCAAGAGCAAAAACTCAATTAACTTTGATCTTATGGCCAATCTTCAAGGAGTTTATGAGCCCTAGGAATTTGCAGAGGAAAAAGGGAAACCTGAATGGGAAAAGGCCATTGAAATTGAATATAAGAGTCTTATGAAAAATAAGACTTGGGATCTTTCTAATCTTCCACCAAGGAAGAAACCCTTTGGCTGCAAATGGATGTACAAAATCAAATACAAAGATTATGGTACACTTGACAAGTACAAATCACAGTTGGTCGCAAAAGGGTTCTCACAAAGAGAAGGCATTGACTATGAGGAGACCTTTGCTCCTACAACAAAGATGGGCACCATGTATTTAGTTCTAGCAATGTCAGCACATTTGATTAGAAAGTCCACCAAATGGACATAAAGAGTGTCTTCCTCAATGGCAATTTGGAGGAAGAAGTGTACATGTCTCAACCACAGGGTTTTCATATGGAAAGAAAGGAGCATCAAGTATGCAGACTAAAGAAAGCTCTATATGGCTTGAAGCGATCACCCAAAGCATGGTACATTAAAATTGATAGGGATTCCAAAGTTCTTTAGATCCAAATTTGTATGTCCAAAGCGTAGGCAATAAGATCATTCTACTGGTCATTTATGTAGATGATATCATCATTATATGTAGTGAGGCGCATTTGAATAAACAAATCAAATGTAATTTGAGTAAAGCTTTTAACATGACTAATTTAGGCCTCCTACATTATTGCCTAGGTGTAGAAGTTTGGCAAACAAGTGATGGTATTTTTATTTCTCAATCCAAATATGCCAGGAGTTTGCTAGAAAAGTTCAGAATGACAGATAAATCCTGTCTACGCCTATGGAGAAAAGGCTGAAGCTTTCAGCCAAAACAGACTCAAAGGTAATAAATGAGTCAACATTTAGGCAACTAGTGGGCAGCCTTATTGATCTTACAACCACTAGACTTTACTTGAGCTTTGTTGTGAGTTTCATCTCCAAATTCATGATAGCCCCAATGGCAGAACATTGGGTTGCAGCAAAGAGGGTGTTGAGATACGTGAAAGGGACACTTGACTTTGGCATTCTATACAGCAGAAGCAAAGATCCTCAGCCGATTAGGTTCATAGATTCAGATTGGGTAGGTTATGTTGATGACAGAAAATTGACTTCTGGATATGTTTTTAGCCTTGGCATGGGTGCAATCACATGGACTAGCAAAAAGCAACATGCAGTAACTCTTTCTTGGACAGAAGCAAAGTATCAAGGAGTAGTAAAAGCAGCATGTGAGGTAGTATGGCTTCAAAGGATGCTTTCAGACACGCACATGTCTCAAGCAAGACCTTCACCTTTGTATTGTGACAATCAAGGGGTGCTAAGGCTTGCCAAGTATCTAGTCTTCCACAAGCATACCAAACATGTGGAGCTTCATTGTCATTTCATCAAGCAACTTGTAGAAGATGGATTGATGATGTAGTATTGTCCTTCTGAGGATCAAACTGAAAACATTCTTGCCAAGTCTTTGGGTCTTGACAAATTTGTCAAATTTTGGTATATGCTTCACATTGTAGATTAACCATTAGGGAGGGTATTGTAATATTTAGTATATAATGGTCAATTAGTCTTTAGGATAGACTTTAAGAATATTCTTTTATTCTTTTAGTTAAGTCATAATCCTTTTGTTTTATTAGTTGTCACTCTTATCCTTTATGGATAAATCTTTTGTAACTCTTATTTAAGGAGACTTTTGTTCCTTATTTAATTATCAAACATCTTGGTAGTCATTTTATGTTATACTTTTTGTAATACAATGGAGGAGTGTTGGAAACCAAAAATAAAATCTTAAAAGATTTCAACTACACATTTATCACCCTTATTCCTAAAAATGATGCTTCTAACAATTTTTAGACGTCAAGCCCATATCTCTTTGCAATACCATTTACAAGATAACTATAAAGACCATTGCCTTCAAGTTAAATAGTTTCCTTCCCTCACTAATCTCTCCTAAGCAGGGTTGGCTTGTTCCCCAAAAGGAGATCTTAGAGGGCATTGCAATAACCCATGAGCTAATTCATTTGGTGATTAGTTTGAAAACCAAAGCTATGCTCATCATACTTGACATGGGTAAAGCTTATGATTGAGTGAACTAGATTTTATTTTCAAAGTATTGGAGAAATTTGGATTCAACAAAGAATGGTGAGATTTATTTTTGGTTGTATTTTTGGCCCAAGATTCTTAGTAGTTCTAAACAAAATCCTAACAGTATTTTTTGTGGCTTCAAGAGGATTGAGACAAGGGTACCTCCTTTCTCCTTTACTTTTCATCTTGATGGCAGAGGTCCTCGAGTGAGCAATTCACGTTGCACAAGTAAATGAGCAATGGCAAGGGTTAAGAATTATTGATGTATTGGATGCAATCATGCACCAACAATTTGTTGATGACACCATTCTCTTCGCTCAATGATGCATCAAAGAAGTGCACTCCATCAAACATGGCCTCAACATGTATTGCTATACTTCAAGACAGTTTGTAAATGAGAATAAATCCGAGGTTTTTTTCCATTAACACCATGCTTTGTTATAGGATAGAATTGTGCAAATATTAGCTTTTAGGGTTGGCTCTCTCCCTAGCACATATATGGGGATTCTAATGTTTAGGGGGCTAATAGGGCATCTTTGTAGAGAAATTTGGAGGAAACCTTTCAATCCAAACCCTCAACTTGGAAAGGGAAGTGGTTAAGAATGGTTGGAAGATTAATACTAATCGAGTCAGTTTTAGCAATAATCCCTATTTTCCTAATAATAGTTTTGCATCCTCAATGGAGAAATATATGAGAAACATTCTTTGACAAGATACAAACAATAAAAGAATTCTCTCTTCGCATAAGATATTGTTTGCAAACTCAAAAAGAACAACAGAGCATGTTTGTGTGACATCCTAATGAAAATTATGGCCCAATGAGCTATGTTGGTTTGGAGCCTTTTTGCACATCCTAAGACCAAATGGTGTCAGATTTTACAAAGAAAATATCTAGATTCCATGGATAGTGATAGGCTTCTCATAGTTGCCAACCTACCTAGGGGTTCACATATATGGAATTTTCTCATACAATGCAAGGCCATAATTACTGATCATCTAACATGGTACCTTTGTAATGCAGAAAAGGCAAAGTTTTGGAGTGAATCCAATGGCCACCCATCTTTTGCTAAAAGAGTGGATCTAGCGGATGCAAGAATTTATCTAGAGGTGGATTGATCAAAAGAACTTCCTAAAGTTTTGTGGAAAGACATGTCAAGATGTTGTTTTCTTAAGTGATACAAGATTGGACTAAGAGATGAGTTGAAGCATAGAAAGAATTTCTTCAATGATATTGATGAAACTATTTGATAGGCGAGTGCTAAAATTGGTTCATACTATATAAAGCTCGGATATTTGGCTACATAAATTCAAGACGAGAATGTTAACTGCCAACATCCTTATGTTGGGACAAGGCATATCTTCTCAAGGCAAGTTGTTACTTGGTTGGCTCTACTCAATAAAATTCTCATAACTGATATGCTAATGAAGTTTAGGAAGGTGGGCTCCTTCAGCTATGTTATGTGTAAAAAAGATGTTGAATAGTAGACCATTTGTTGGTAAGTTGTCCCTTCACAGTGAGGTGTTGGTCATAGTCATGTGCACGACTTAATTGATTAGGTAGGCTTCCTAACACTTTTTGCAACTCTTCCAACAATGGCCTGGGAATAACTAAAAGGCTACTTTCACTTGTATCTAGGTGGCTGCTCCTTCCTTACTTATATAGCACGTCTAGAGAGAGAGAGAAACATCAAAATATTCAGAAATAACGAGAACTAGGAAGAAGTCATTTGCAAATTGGAATTCGCCATTTTTGAGTTAACCTGGCTCTCCCAAATGAGCAAAAGCTTCTCTTCTTAGGACCAACAAATCTTGTCCTCATGTTCATGGGCTAAGTCACAAGGTTCAAATTCGAGTTCAAGTTTGGCAACATTGAAATTCAGATTAAGTTTGGCAACGAAAAAAATTGGAAAAAAAAATTGGCATTAAATTCGTCTTATATAAATTTAATTTTTTTTAAAAATATAAGTGATATATCCACAAAATTCTCAAAACAGTTTAACATTGCTAAATAGATTTGAAATCATTATAAAAAGATGACAAATTTATAAAATACAAACCATAGTCTTTTGAAAACTGTTTATTGGCAGCTGAGGTGGTGCAGGTGTGTGTGTAGGACTGCTAGGGTTTCATCTAGGCAGCAGTGGTGGGGGAGGTAGCGCCCTCCCCCACGAAGGTTTGCGCCTCTGCAGGTCCCCATACTCCCATTCAATTTTCCCTCATTTATTGCCTCCATTTGTTATTTGATAAAACTTGCATTTCGCATGCTTGTTGGGTGCCTTCACTGCCATTTCATTTATGTTCTTTTGTTCGAGTGTTGTTTCGGTGTTTGTGAGCATTAATGGAGGGGGTACGAACCCCTTGACTCGCCTGCAAGTATTTTGGTGGATTTGAATGGCAATAATGACCATTCCAAATCATTTTGTGGCGTAGCGGATGAAGCTCTAGCTTGCTCGGCAGATGCGAAGTTTTTCATTCTTCCTAGCAACGGTGGCGAGGGTCTCAACGCCAATGGAGGGGAACAAGGTAAGTGTTCCTTCGGCCATCCCAATAATTTAGTAATTGCTCCCAATGCTGAAATGATGGAAGCTATCTATAAGGAAAGATCTAGGTTAACTAGTGTTGCCATCTTCTTAGCGGTCGTTGATTCTTCTAAACTACTTGCAAGAAAATTCCTTGATGGGTGGTTTGTCAATGTTTGGTAGAAAAAACTTGGGGTTCAAGTTTCATTCTATAGGATGGTCCAATGCGGCCTTTTCATAATATTTCTAAAAAATCATGAAATGCAAGAAAAAATCCTAAAAAAACCCTACTAGAGTGTAAGGAAGAGCATCTTTAGGGCTCTCGCATGGTCTCCCGAGGCCAACAATGAAGAAATCATACCATTGTCGTGCCCTAGATGGGTGCTTCTAAAAAACGTTCCTCCAGATCTCTGGTCATTTATCCCTCAAATTTTGGCACTTGTTGGAAACATGATTATGGCTAGCAAACCAAGGGTTTCATTCCCTGATACGAACACTAGGGCGTTGATCTCTATAAACCTGGGGGTTGAAATCCTGGATTCCCTAGGTATTAATCTAGATGACTCTCTACACTCATGTCAAATTGAAATTTTGGGTGGATTAAATGCATGTTATTTATGTAGGAGGGAAGGGCACATTCGAAGGAATTGCCTTATCATATGAAAAAACCCTAATAGGTCTACCTCTAGGCTGGATATGGAGGGAAAAAGTTGTCTCTCATAACTCTAGAAATGGAAACCCTAATATCGAAAAGAGCATTCCAAGCTCAGAGGGCCCAAATGAGGATAACTTTGAGTCGTACATTAGATTTCCAGCCTCATTAAGGAAATCTGGGGATCTAGACCCTGAGCAAATGGATATTGAACAGACTAATCTTGAAAAGGAGTGGGATAACTCTACTCCAAACAAACCCATTGTTTCTTCAGATCCAATCCTCAAGGAATTACAAAAAATAGGTCTCTCCACCAACAGAGACAATACTGGAATTAACACCTCAAATGCCTTTGACCCTCTCTTAGAAGAGGAAGAGAACTCTAGGAATAAGCTTGTGAGGTGTGGAAAAAAACTTAGAATCCCCAAAGGAAAATTCTGCTATACAATACAACCCAACTGCAACAAATAATTACACAATTCCTGTGAAAAAAAATGCACAACAAATTGTGCTGGAGAAAATCAGAAAGAACATTGAATTAACTAAGCATTCCAAAAATGAAAATAGGAACAAATTAATAGAGGATTCTAAAGAAGTTGAGGTCTGTATAAAAAGGGGTGAATTATAACAACACACCCAGGGATACTAACTCAACAAAAGAGGATACTGCTAAGGAAGTTGGCAGAGGATCCTCCATGGTGAAAAACATAATCTCTGAAATTGAGCTCAGAAAGCAGAATATTAGAAACCCACCAGGTACTAACACTCAGATGGGGGTATACAACCATAACTTAGGAAATGTTCGAAATGAGAAAAATAAGCATATGGTTTGTATAGTCCAGATGGATGATAGCATCTTGGGGGCTCCTAATATACTGATGGAAGGCAATGAAAGTGAAATAATAAAGGACAATTCAATATCAAAATCCTGCCAAAATGGCACTATTAATAGTAGTCCAAAATCTGAGGAAATGGTAGACAAAAAGAACACAAATCATAAGGAAAGTAATATGGTTTTATATGATAAAATTGAGTCCCTCATACCCTATGCATCTGAATCCACTTCTAACCTCAGGGATAACAAAGCCCAGTTGCTGAAGGCAAATTTGGCAACAATAACTGAATTGATTAATAAATGGATTATGGAAAAAGCTAGAATGGTAAAAAGATCTAATAAAGAGACCAATAACACCATTGAACTTGTAGACATTGTTGGCTGTGTTGAGAAAGAGAAGATCACTTATAGAAAGCATGACCCTAGCGCATGTGAAAAAACTGAAATTGTTAAAAGATCTAATGAAGAGAACAATAGAAACCCTGAACCCACAGATATTGTTGGGTGCAGTGATAAAGAGAAGGCCATTGACAAAAAGCAAGACCCTAGCCATGTCCCCCTACTGCACCAAAAAGAAGGCGAAGAAAGAAAGGAAAGGTTGTTTCTCTTAGCAGAGGCAGTATTAACATTGGCAAGAGCAAAAGAAAGAAAACAAGTGTTGTCCTCCCCAATCCCTCCTCCAAAAGAGTGGAAATAGAAGAAAAGCTCCTAAATACTTTGAGTTGTTTAGGAATGAAAAAGAGCCCCCTCCAAATCCTGTCAATAATGAATCTTAATTCGACCTCATGGAAAGTTAGTGGAATGGAATCCTCAGAAAAGAAATACATTGTTAGAAGATTCCTCAACTTGGAAAATAACAAGGATTTTGTCCTCCATGAGGTTAAAGCAATTGGCTTCATTCTTGAAACCAACTTGAGGTTTATCTAGAACAATTCCTCCCACATTGTCACTAATCATGATAAAGGAAGGGGGGAACTGCCATTCTCATGGCCAAAAGGTGGAATCAGCATTTAACCTACTCAAGGACTTCCCCATGCAATAGAGTTGTTTGGGCCACATTCGAGAAAGGGAACTCTAGGTTTGGCATCTACTCAATCTATGCACCCAATGAATACAAAGAAAGGATTGAACTGTGGAAATGGTTATTCAGTCTACCCAATATCCCCTGGATCTTAGGCGATGACTTTAATATGGTAGAAAACAGAGAAGACAAGAAAGGAGGTCTTGACATGGACTGGAAGGGCAATGAAAAGCACTACTAGCAAAGCTTGAAATCTAAACTTAACCTCATTGATCCCTTGGAAGGGATGAAAATTTGCAATAATAGTATTTGGTACACCCGGTGCAATGCACAAAAAGGTGGGAAGAGGATATGCTGTAAGCTAGATAGATTCTATGGCAACAGAGATTTTTTTTAATTTTGAGCCCTTTAATGATGGTAATAGAGTGTTGGTATATCCATATACTCTCTCGGATCATCATCCAATTAAGGCCAGCATAATTCTAAACAATCGCAGGAATAAAGATTCCAAGAAAGAGGAGAACTCCATCCTCAACACAATCTGTTGAAGGACAATGACTGTAGGGCTGCCATAATTACCTTAAGGGAAATCACCAAGTGGATGCTAAAGGATCTAAGTGCAATTGAGAGATGGGAACATAATGTAAACGGTTGGAAGGTTCTATTCCAAACCATTGGCAAAAAGCGGGGCATGGATAGGAGAAGGGAGAAGAACTATCTCCAAGATGAACTGCTAAAAGCTGAAACTAAAATCCAAAATGAGCCCTCAAATGAGAAACTCTGTGAAGAACTTAATCTGGCAAAAAACTCATTAAGAAGACTACAAGTTAATAAGATTCAAGTGCTAAAAGCCAAGGCCAAACTAAACTGATTGAGCAATGGGGACAAAGGCACAAAATTCTTCTTTAGATACATCAAAGAGAAGGGGATGAAAGAACAAATTAACCAGTTTTGGCATGATGGATCCCTTCTATCAAACCAAGGAGAGATTCTACATCAATTCTTTCTTTTCTACAAGGAACTATTCACCTCTGAAGGTAATAATGAGGATTGTCACAATGCTAGGACCCTCATTCAGCAAATGATCCCAAATAAAATCACCAAAGAAGATGCAACTAGGATATTTGAAGGCATATCCAAAGAAGAAATCAGAAAAGCCATTAATTCTATGAGCAATGATAAGTCTCCCGGAGCAGATGGGTTATCTGTTGAGTTTTATAAAACCTTCATTAATTGGATCTATGATGACTTACACCAAGTGTACATGGAAGCCTTAAATAAGGGATCACTTGGGAAAAGCATAAATAAAGGGCTCACAAAACTGTTACCCAAGGAAGGGGATAAAACCATTATAAAAAAATTGGAGGCCAATCACATTGTTGAATGTATCATACAAGATTTTGGCAAAAAAAATAGCAATGAGGCTAACCAATATACTACCCAAGTTTATAAGAAATACTCAAACAAGCTTTATCAAGGAGAGGTATATTCTTGAGAACCTGATAACGAGTTGGGAGGCCATGGAGTGGGCTAGGCACTCCAACCAAAACTCAGCCATGCTCCTATTGGCTTTCGAGAAGGCATATGATAGAGTAGAGTGGGCCTTCCTAAGAATAACACTTGAACTTTTGGCTTTCCCAAAGCCTTCTACAACATGGTAGACACGCTCTTGAAGGATGCAGTTACTCGAGTAAATGTCAATGGTTCCCTCTCTAAGGTATTCAATCTAGAAAGGTCTATTAGGCAGGGATGCCCCCTAGCCCCCAACCCTATTTGTCATTGCTTCGGATGCATTACATTATCTACTGAGAGAAGCTTGTATCTCCCCCAGAGTCAAGGGTTTCGTACTCCCCGACACAATGAGCTCCTAAACATACAATTTGCAGATGACATTGCAATATTTTTGGAGCTAGAAGAAAGGAATTTAGATAATCTATTGATCAAGCTTAATTTTTTCCAGCAAAGCATCTAGGGAAAAAATATCCAAAGCAAATTCCATCATGTTGGGTTGGGCAAAAACACCCCCTGATTGGTTACAAAAATTTAACTTTCAATGGGGAGGCCCACACAAATAGGTTACATACTTGGGGATCCCCTTTGCTGCCAATCCTAACCTAAAAGAGATGTGGTTGTGGATTAAGACAAAAATTGAAAAGAAAATTAACGGATGGAACAGGCAGTACCTATCCATTGCTGGTAGGATCCAACTATGTCAAAAAATTATGCCTTCTTACACTATCTACGTCGCCTTTGTGTGGTTCTTTAACAATTATCAAGTCAATGAGATCCAAAAAAAGATCAGAAACTTCCTTTGGTCAGATGGGAAGGGAAAGAGGAAAAAGAATTTTGTCAAGTGGGATTGGTGCTGCTTAGAGAAGACTCATGGGGGGATAGGCCTAAAAGACATAAAAAAGCATGGCATTGCACTAGCTGCCAAGTGGATCATCAAGGCTCTAAATGGAAATGAACCTTGGAAAATCCTAGTAAGAAACAATATCCAACTTGCTATAACTAAGCAAGCAGAAACATGGAAAATGCTACCTTTCAGTGATCTGCTTATTACCAAGCACCCAATAGTGCCTGCAAGCTCAATGGTGTTCAAAAGTATATGGAGAGCATGGGAACTAATCTGGTTTAATATTAAAAACCGTCAATTCATTGAAGTCAACTACAATCTAATCCACCCCAGTAGGTCCATCTAGTGGAATTTGGATCACAATGTGAAACCTCTAGCTCTCCTTCAAGGTTGCTCTACCAAGAAGTGGGCCCAAACTGGGATCCAAACCTTTGGAAATATCATGAGAAATGGTATGTTGAAGGATTGGGACCTCTTGAGAGAGGAGTATGGACTGCCCCATTCAAATCTAAGAACTTGCTCTATTCTCAAAGAAACCTGGAAAGGCATTCAAATACATACAAACTGTAAGAATAACATTGATCTGCAAAATGACTATTAAGAGGCAAGGCAGCATCCCTCTGTCTAATTTGAAAACCAAAATAATCTACAAAGAATTAATTAATTTAGAACCTCTAGCTGAGCACTTGAATAAAACATGGAAGGTTACTATTGAGAACAAAGATTGGCAAAAAACTTTTAAATCTATTTGGTCTAATATTGTGGACCCTTAATTCTGCTTCAAAGGGTTCCTTACAAAATGAACCATTCTGATATTGATATTTGTAATATTTGTAGAACTCTAGAATCTGTTGAACATATTTTTTTGAATGCTTTTATGCTAATGAAATCTGGAAGTTGTTTTGCAATGATCAAATGATTTGGGGAGAAAATGGGAAAGTTAACTGGAAAGAAGTTTTAAGTGGAAATGAAAAAAAATTAAGAAAAGATTTGCAGTTGTTTCGGTATTGTTTGTCTACTGAAATTCTTTGGATCATTTGGAAGTCAAGAAATGAGGATAAATTTAATGGGTGTCAAAGGGCACTTATTGAATCTTCAAAAAGACTCGGTGTTTAATGTTGCATTGCAAGTAATAATAACCATGGAGATATCCATGTTCAAGTTCATGAAACTGTTGGAAGATGGAATAGTTCAAGTAAACAAAGAGGAAATCAAGTACGGGCATACCTAGCACCATTAGGATGAAGACTCTATAGCCTTCCTTAGGGCCCTTAATGATTCCAAAAGATCTTCAACAAAGAGGTAGTAGCTAGTAATCCAAAAAATACAAAGAAAGGCATGGTCCCAAGCTTTATGTAAATGAAGGAGACAACCTAATAATAGAGGAAGTGAGGTCCAACGAAGAACTCTCAGATGAGGAATCAGGCTGGGATGCAATGGAGGAGTGCAGCCAAAGCAGAAACCTCTAACTACCCTATTCTTTTATACTAATATGCACAGCTATAGATGTAGAAATAGAAGATATAGTATTGCCCATAGTTGGAAAACTCGGACTCGCCGCGGACTCGGCAGCCCAAAATATGACTCGGACTCGGGGACTCGGCACGGACTCGGGAAAAGACTCGGCAAGGACTCGGCAAAAAAAAAAACCGTAGTTTTACAAAAAAACAAGAACAAATTAATGCATTTAGAGAACATAAGAGCCTAATTTGATTATCAAACACTTATAATTCAAAGATTACACATGTCATATGATCATCAAACACTCAATAATTGAAATTTCATCATTCATATTCATCAAATACTCATAGTTTCAATGTAGAACAGCATCATAAATTTATAAATGTTTACATATAATCATGTCAAAAAGAGGAAAACATTAACAACCACATATAATCTACATCTTCCTTTTTCCCCTCCCAATGGTACTCAATTTTGGAGGCCTAGAACTAGAAGGTGCCCGTGCTATAGTATCCAAACGAGGACTAGGAGATCGAGAAGGGGAAACATGATATTCGAATGTGTCTTCATCGTCCTCCATGGCATCCAATCTTGTTGCTTCTTCTGCTGCTGCTCTCTCTAATTCAGCAAGATCCTCATCAGTAAGGAAGACATCAGCCTCATCATTTTGTTCATCAATAGTCCATTCACCATATGGATCAATGTCATCCAAGTCGATGGACTCATGTGAAACACCCTCCACCTTTCTAGTTCGAAGGCGAAGGTTGTATCGAACAAAAACTAAATCATTTAGGCGCTGCTGAGTCAACCTATTCCTCTTCTTTGTGTGAATGTTCTCAAACAAACTCCAATTCCGTTCACACCCAGAAGCACTGCATGGCTGTGACAAGACACGTATGGCTAGCTTTTGAAGATTTGGTGTGCTAGCACCATAGTTCTCCCACCATAGATCTACAAAAACATGTTTAAAAAATATAAGTATTAAGAAATAAGAATAAAGTAAAGTTTAAAACTTTAAACAATCTATATGTAAGAATCAAGTTTCTAATTTCATTTTTTACCTGGTTGTTGTTTTCCTCTCCTTTCAATTGCTTGTTGGGAGGAAAAGAGTCTCCCCTCTGCACCTTTGTAGACCTTGAATAGATAAAAGAAAAAGTAAATCAAATATAGAAAATTCATAGATAGTCAAGGCTCAACATTGCAAATTCATAAATAAGATGTAACAAATCTCACCTCCAACTCATCAAGCACTTTATCTCTCAGCTCAGGATCAGGCACCATCCTATCAATGCATATGACAAGACCTTCCATGACCTCCTCATCCGCCTTAAATGTGTCCGAGAAGTAGAACTTCGGATTCAAGAAGTAGGCAAAGGCATGGATCGGCTGGTGGAGTTGGTGTGTCCATCTCCGATCAATGATGCGCCATATGATTTCATATTTCTTTTTGTTTCCGCCATAGTAACGTGATATGGCCTCTTTGGCCCTATCCATGGCCTCATAGATGAACCCCATTGGCATGCCATCTCCATCCACCATACGAAGAACCCTCACCAAAGGTTCTGTCACCTAAAAAAATGAAAACAAATGTTAAATCATAACAAAATTAACCCCTCAAAAAAAAAAACAGCAAATAGATTATCATGTATAATTTATTTTTGTGTGATTGCTACTTACCCCCATCAACTCCTCTCCATTTTTGATGAATGTCTCATCAAAAACTATGGCAACAATCCTCTCCCCTTCAGGTCTATTGGAAAATGAGGACTCCTTCCAAGCATCAGACACGAACATTTGTTTGAGATGATTAATGGCACCAAGAATGCTTTGCAATGTGAGGAAGTGGCTAGCAAATCGTGTCACTCCAGGTCGCACAAGGTCCTTGCCATTTGTAAATTTCCTCATCAAAGAAAGCACCCAAGTATGGTTGTAGATAAATTTTGTAACACTTTTTGCATCTTCAACCACACTTTTGACCCATGAAATCTTCCCAATGTCCTCTAGCAATAGGTCTAAGCAATGTGCAGCACATGGAGACCATGCAATTGTGGGATACCTCTCCATAAGTAGTCTACCTGCAGCTACATATGCAGCTGCGTTGTCCGTGATGATTTGGACAACATTATCAACTCCAACCTCCTGGACCACCCCATCTAATAGATTGCATAAAGTCTCAGCATTTTTAACTTCATGGGAGGCATCTATTGATTTTAGAAACACCAATCCACCATTAGAGGCCACTAAAAAGTTAAGGAGAGTTCTATTTCGTCCATCTGTCCACCCATCAGATAAAATGCTGCAACCTTTTCTTCGCCAAAATTTTTTTTGCTCATCAACCACAAACTGTGTATTCTTTACGGCTTCCTCTAGCAATGGCCCACTCAAATCTTTAGATGATGGAGTCTTAAACCCCTTTCCTGCAACTGTAAGGGCATTCACCAAACCTTCCCAATATGGGCTGTTTGCAACATTGAAAGGTAGATTATTGTAATACCAAAAGTTTGCAGCAGCCATCCTAGCTTCTTGATGCTTTTCTTTATTCCAACCTGTACCTTCAAGTGAAGGTTGTGCTCCTGGAACATTACGTGGAACAAAATAATTTGGTCCTGATGAAGGACCCTGACTAGCAGTAGAAAAAGAACCATCAGGACTCTCCCCAAAAGATGAATGTGGAGCACGGAAGCTTGGACTTGCAACACCATGGGGCTTAGAGGGTGCAGATTGGGATTGAGATCCACTCATCGCTGATGTTAGGGCATCTTTTGTTTTTTGTCTTTCCTCTTTCTTAAGCTCATATTCAGCAAGAAGGGCCTTCATCTCTCTAATGATCTCAGGAGTGGTATTCTTGCATCCCTCCACATTTTGACCAGGGATTCTAGCAAGGTGGTATTTTAATCTGTTTATTCCTCCTGTCATCCATTTGTTGCATTCATGACATGTCAATTCACCTTTTTTATTTCCTGGAATTGCATACTTCCATGCAGGGTCTTTTTTTACTCCCTTTGGATTTGAAGACGACATTGCTGTTTCAAGTTCAAAATGAAAAGAAAAATCAGCTAGGGTTTGCAAAAAAACAGCAAATAAATGTGATTCAAAATTTCAAAGTTTCAAACATTTGCAAAAGAAAAAAGATGCAAAACCAAGCTAGAAAGTAGAAACAATAAGAATTAGGCTATTAAGGAAAAGAGAAAAAAATTTGGCAGCATTTCCCCTTATTTTTCTTGATTTTTTAAATTTTGAATGCAAAAAAATTGAAGAAAACAAACAAAAAGCAGTGTTAGATCACTTACCTTGCTCGATTTTGGCCTTTTTGGTTCGTTCTCCCTTCTTCTATCAATCCCACAGCAACTTGCAGACCTGGTTTTCAAGAGTGACAGTCAAAAAATGAAAGAAAAAAGCAAAAAAATCATGGGTTTTAACCCGTTTTTGAGACTCAGCCGCGCAGGAGAGTCCTGGGTCGGGACTCCCGAGTCCGACCTCAGGACTCGGCCGAGTCCTGAGGTCGGACTCGGGAGTCCCGACCTAGGACTCGACTCCCGAGTCCGCGGCGAGTGGACTCGGCCAGGGTAGGGACTCGCGAGTCCGCGGTGAGTCCGCGGCGAGTCGGCCGAGTCCGCAAACTATGGTATTGCCCAGACCTTGGTATTGTTGTTTTGTATAAGCAATATAGCTTGCTCCCTAACTCAATATTTGAATAGCAAAGTGTTGTAGCTCAGAAGTTTGTGCTCCATAGGTCATCCACCATCTATACCCATGTACATTAATGCGTACCATGTTATATTTGGCTGCTGACATTCCAAACATCCCTTCTCCTCTCTTGTATATCCAACGTTGATCTCTAATTAGTGTTACAATTGTTGGATTTGATTCAAACTTGTTAATGGCTTCTAAAAGCCTTGTCATAATTTAACAATCACCTCGTCTATCAATATGAAATAATTGAGGCTCCAAAAAGCAAGTTGTTGCATGTAAAAGTGTGTGCATTATTTTCCATCTACAATCAACTATCTCCCATCATCTCCATATACTCTACTTCTACATTATTTAGTGCTTTTTGAATAGCTTTGTTACAACGGTCCATGTTTTCATAAAGCATGCCAAGGCAAGGAGTGTAACCATCAACCATACGAAGCACGTCAATAGTTGGTTCACATACATTCAAAACCTTTGCTCCACTTTCCCAAAAATTGGTTTAAAATGATTTGCTCTATGTTTTTCCCCTTAAGAACTTTACAAAGCACTAAATTTTCCCACTCATTAGAACAAATAACAGACCTCAAAGCTGCTTTCTCTTCAACCATTATTTTCAAAGTGATATAAAATGAAGCAAATCTTGTGTCACAAGGCCTCCACAACTCCCTAGATGCATGTTGCCTATAAAGACTCAATGTGAGACAATGATTTTGTATGAAATTTGCAATTGCTCTCCCTCTATGAATTCCTTCATTTACCCATGGGAATTTAGCCAAGTCATGAAACAACAAATCCAAACAATGGGCTGCACATGGGCTCCAATATATTTGTGGGTACTTCTCTACAATAAGCTTCTCAACTCCCACACAATTTGCTGCACTATTAGTTACCACTTGAAGCACATTTTACAACCCTACTTCAAGAATAGATTCCACTAATATTTGAAAAATATTATCAGAAGTTTTCTTTTGATTCATGGTGTGAATCACCTTCAAGAACACAACGCCTTCAAAACAAGCCACCAAAACATTAATCAATGGCCTTTGACCTATATTTGACCATCCATCACTCAATATAGTGCAGCCTGATGCCTTCCAAGATGCTTTGACCTCAACTAATATCTTAGTTACTCTATCCTTTGACCTCTGCAAAAGAGTCATCCTAAAAGCCTCTAAAGAGGGAGGTGTGTACCCTTTGCCAAACTCTGCAACTTTATGAATTGCATTACGAAAATGTGGATTTCTAGCTACATTGAATGGAATAGCACTTGAATAAAACAAATCAGTTAATACATCATCTATCTGCTATTTCTCTGATGGTTTCCAAAAAAAATTTCATGTTCCATTTTCTTTCGATACCATTGTGCCCTTGGGTAAACTAGAAGAGGAAGAAATAACATATGTGAATCTAGATACATCCTCTTCAATTATATATTACTTTTGTGCCTTCTTCATCTTTCCTATAATTGAAGAGGAATGCTCTTTCTCTAAAATAGCTCTAAGTTATTGAGTCACAATTGGACATGCAGTAACACCTCCACCTACACCCCCTGTAATACCAAGCAAGTGGTCCATTACCCTTGTTAACTTCCAGCTCCAATAAAAAAATTTGGGCACTTGTTACAACTAATGTTAACACCATTATGGGTCACACTAAACAAAAATATTCAAAACCTAAAATGTTCAAAATGGCGCCTCCCTGGACATAGTGTGTAGAAATGAAGAATCCTTGTGGCAACCAATTGTAGCGTGGTAGGAACAGGTGTGGAGCAGCAAAAAAACTTGAAGTCACGGCAGAAAAACTTTAAGGCACGATAGAAAGATCTAAAGTCGCAATGGCAAAAAACTAGAGTCGCGACAACAAAAACTGGAGTCGTAGCGGCAAAAACCAAGGTCGCTACAACAAAAACTAGAGTCGCAGCTTCCTTCTAAAGATTTTCTATCATTGACCATTCATAGCAAAAATTCGAGTCGCAGCAAAAACTGGAGTCGTGAAGATTTGTTGTGTGTTTGATTGGAAGAAGCACAGCATTTTATAAAAAAAACTCAGCGAAACCCTAAAAACATTTTTTGAATATTATTTTAGTTGAAAATCTGCCCGTACGAATTTTATGGCGAATTTCAATGAATTTTTTTAAAAAAATTACAAGTTTGCCCAAATCCAAATTTCAGACTTGATATTCAGCAAACTATGTGACATAGTTCATGCGTGTGGGGAGGCCAAGAAAAAGGCTAATGACAGATTAAAGGTTAAAAGGACTCCTCCAACAAATGGATTCTTCGAGCTCACCTTTGGTGGCACCTCTAGAGGCAACCCAAGGCCCTATGGAGCAGGATGTGGGATAATAATTTCACAAGGTTTGCTTATTAAAGAAGCCTCCATATAATTAGATTGGGGGGCAAACAATGAGGCAGAAGCATAGGCATTGGTCCTAGGACTCTTGGTGGCAAGATAGTGTAGCATCAACATCTTGTTATTGAGGGTGATTTGATTATCATAATCAATGCAATTAGGAAAAAAGAGACCCTAAGTTGAAAGTTGAATAACATTTTGAGGGAACCGTGGACTCTGCTAGACTCTTTTGTTATTTACGAAAGTCATCATTGCTTTAAGGAGGTGAATGGAGTGGCAGACCTCCTTTCAAATCTAGCCATTGACAAAAATGAGCTTTTCATTTCAAATGATGTCAAACAAATGGGAAGAATTGATCCAAAATGGGATCTATCTAGAACACCAACCTATAAAATATGCATGTAGATTGGACTACTTGTCAAATACAACTTTTTTTCTTAAGATTATTTTAAGAGAGACAGCCTTCTGTGGGTTCTCTGTTGCTGTACAATGTATCCCAGTCGCTACACAAAGCTTCTATGTTGTTGTGGAACAAGATCTAGTTTCTGCACAAAGTACACCAGTTTTTGCAAATAGTTCTTTACTGCTGTGCAAAGTATCTCAGTTTCTAGTTATTGTGCAAAATTTTCTTAGGCTGAGTGTTACTTGTTACCTGATAATGTCTCTATTTTTTAGTCTCAGTTTGTGGCAACAAAGGCTTTTGGTATTTTGATTTTATATTACAAAGAGCATGAATACCTACCTCCACATTCACAATTCAAAAAAATAAAAGATCTCAAACATTACTTGAGACTGAAAGATTATGCATGTCAAATTACCTATCAAAGACTTTTTAATGATATATAGTTATTATATAACATGTCTATACTCTGGTGAAAATGTCAAAATTAAAAATGATCATCTACACCTATTTTCTTTGTTTTTAACCTTGCTGATATCAGCTATTGCCATGCCAATGTCAGGATGCCTGCATTTAATAGCAATGATGAAAAATATATAAATTCAAGTCAAATGGCTTATTTTCCTATTCAACCACTCATTCTTCTCTCTCCTCGTCAGAAAAGGGAATTTGGATAAAAACAGGGCAACATTGAGATTCAATTTGCTCACATCCACATGACTGCAGCAAGGCATCATTGTCATATAACTGTGTCAGTGACTCATGGGCAATAGCTTGTTCTTACGAAGCTGATAACGTCTGTAATATAGCTTCTAACATGAAAGAAGTATGTCTTTCACTTAACTTTAACTCTGTTGCTACATTTAACTGCAATGAATGATGTTTCCCATTTTAAATGTTGTTTCACTTTGTAATGTTGTTTCAATGCTGTTGATGGTAATAAGTGTTTGGGACTACAATAAATACTGCTATGTATTTTTGCTACATTGTTCTTTGGCTTCTATCCTGAACATTAAATATAAAACCCTTTGTACACCACTGAAAATCTTTGGCCAGTTATATCAAACCTTAAGGAAAAGCAAAAGAGTCTTAGCTGTTTGTTAATCAATGAGAAATCTGAGAAACAAGTTTATGAATTCCCAAATTAGTGAACCTAGAAGACAAAGAACATCAAGGGACACACATGGTCACCTATCCACATGATGATGCTCATTCTTCATCCCAAGATTTTCTAGTTTTCTTTAAAACTTGTATTATTTGCAAGCGTCTTGGTATTTTTTCATTGTCTGCAGATATTGATAAGGGAACAGTCCATAATAGTTAAGCTGGTCAAGGATCAACAAGTCTTTACCATTGAACCTAAGTCCTGGTTGAGCCAATCTATTCAGATGTCAATTTTCAAAAATTCACTTTTGAGTTTTAGTCATTAATGTAGCCAGTTACACTGTCACATTCCTTTTATTGAGCTCATCCATCACAAATATGTGATGAAGGCATCTACAGGTGGCAGTTGTTTCTTGGAGCTTTATAGATACTTCTTATACTTATTTGGGATATATAATTGTGATGTCCCCTCGCTAGACAGTTCTCGGGAACAGAGCGTTAGCCCTTTATTGGACCCTTGTGGGCTAGCCAGCTTGGATAGAGGGTCAGTGGTGCATTTTGGTGAGTTTGTTTGTTCGTGTTTTCAGTGGACAGTGTTTAGATCACAGTGAGCGTTGGCATTCTAGGAGTTCGTCGCTTCTGACGGCACGAGATTATCCTGAGATTTGAGCATTTTACGGGATTTTAAGTGATTAAGTTAATTTATTAACTTAAACGCCTTTTTAATTAAAGTCACATTGACTTTAATTATATTTTATATCACTTAAATGTCAAAAGGGAAACTTTAATATTTTAATATCTTAAAATATTGAAAAGTGCGCTCAAACTATTGAAAAGGATTAAATTAAAATATTAAAATATTTTAATGATGAGAAAGGCCGTACATTTCTTGAAATGCGTGCCATTTGGTATAAAGGCATTTCCTAGCAATAGAAACTCACTTCTTGACTATTTCGATTTGCCTTGTGCATTTTTCCTTCTGAGCAATATCCTGTGACCAGGGTTTGATCATTGTGTCCATTGGAGAACGGAAAACTCTTCAGTGTTGAGTACTCTTGAGGCTGTGAAAGATCAGCTGAATCAGTACAGGTTGAGGGCTTCACACAGAAGTTCTACAGTTGCAGACAGAGGATTTATTTATGCAGTTGTTTGTTCTTCAGTATAATAATTGAGGGTTTCTTGGTGGCGCTTCCTTCATCAGAGGCAGAGGTTTCCACAGAGTCTTCTTGCATTGTTTTCCATAGCCGTACGGCCAGCATTGGGGTTTGTGCCTTAGAAAGGCGTGTGAAGTGAAAGAGAGAAACGCCTTCCTTTTGGGCTGGTTCTGACTTCTATCATTGGCGCCTAGTCCTTTCAGAGCTTTGTGACCAATTTCTGAGCTGGAGAAACCTTGTCTGGAGTCTTGGCGTGCATTTATGCCTGTTTTCACCATTTCCAGCTGTAGATCTGGCCAGTTTCTTATTTAAATAATCTGGAGCCTGATTGGTATGTTTATCATTCTTAATCTATCTGTTGGTGTTAGATAATACATTCTGTACTTTCAATTTGAAGAAATAAGTTTAAATTTGTCTTTTATGAGCAAAAATATGCTGCGCCCCTTCTCTTCTGTCTACTAAGATTTCTCTAAAAAACTCTAAAAACACTTTTAAGACTTAAGAAAAGAGGGTTTTGAGCGGAGAGCCAGCAGGGCTCATCACAGTGGTATCAGAGCTCACTTCCTGCCAGCTTGTGGGGTTTGAGAATTTATGAAGTCAAACAGAGAGGGTTTTGGTAAGTCCTATTTCAGAGGTGGCCCTAGAAATCAAAGAGGCGACCAGAATCCATTTCCACCATTTCCGTTTGCAGATCAGGAGGAGGAATTAGATTGGGACAATATGGCGAACAGGGCTGGAGAAAGTTCTCACAGAAATAACTGGGAGGATGAGGACAGAGAAGCCAAAGACGTGCTTAGAGGCATGGTTGCAGGGCAAGAGCAGGTTGCAACTATTCTTCAACAACTCAGCACGAATGTTCAGAATTTGTCATTAACAGAGCTCGTAGTTTGGATTCAGATAGAGATGGCAGTATCCATAGACAGCCACAGAGGATTATAGATCCAGTACGCACCTATGAGAGAGCTACATATCCCACGTTCACCAGAGATGATGCTGAGGAAGTGGATGAAGCTGAACAAGGTGGTGAAATAAATTTTGCAGATAATATTATGGCGATGCATGATGAGTGGGATAATTTGCCACCAAGGGTTAAGGAGCACCTTAACTTTGACAGGTTTATGAGCCAGAAGAGAGAGCACACCAGGAACAGGAATGACAGGCGTCCTAGACACAAACAAAGTGATCTTAAACAGGCAACCAGCAAACTAACTTTAGTACACTTTGATGGCAGTGGCAGAGTTACAGCACGTGCCTGGGTTAGTAAACTGGATACTTTCCTGACACTACGCCCCATGCCTGAGGTGGATGCCATTCGCTTTGCAGCACTTCATCTAGATGGCGTAGCACATGACTGGTGGATTCATGGTATGACTACCCTTCATCATGACAGGATTACCTCTTACCAGGAGTTTACTGATAGACTGGTAGAGAGATTTGACAGAAGGGATCCTGAGCTTTTCTTCAGAGATTTAGCACAGCTGAAACAGTTAGGTAGCTTGGAATCGTACATTGGTGAATTCCAAAGACTATCTGTTATGGTGACAGGGATCTCAGAGAGAAGGCTGGTCATATTATTTATTGAAGGTCTTTTCGAGCCCATGAAAGGTTGGATAAAAGCATTTGATCCACCTACCTTACAGGAGGCAATGAGGAAAGCTCGCAGCATGGAGCTATCTACACCTCGTAAGCCTTTTAGCTCGAGCTCGAAGCCTACAACATCATACACGGAAAATAAATCAGATCCAAAGAAGGCTGATAATACAGATCAGAAAAAGAAATTTGCAGCCCCTTTAGATCGAGAAACCATGAATGATTTGAGAAGGAGAAAACTCTGTTTTTATTGCAAAGGTCCGTATGATTTTAATCACGATTGCCCCCTCAAACCAAAAGGGCAAAACAAGCATATGGAGTGGTTTTATGAGGAAGAACCATTGACTGATTTTTCTGATCAGCGAGCTCCAATCTATGATACAGATGGGGAAGAATCAGAAAATGAAGCAGAAATTGCAGAGGAAACAGAACTTAAGGAGGCTCATATGTCCAGCATGCAGAAAGAGGGTTCTTTCAGACTCCGTGGGATCCTAGCTGGTCAAAGGGTCATATCTCTCCTTGATACAGGTGCAACCCATAACTTCATCGATTCACGGTTGGTAGAGAAACGGGGTATTCAAACTCAGCAGTTTGAAGGTATACGTGTGAGGGTTGCAGATGGGAACACTCTCGATTGTGAGAGGATGATACCTGACTTGCCTTTGAAACTTAATAACTTCGAGTTCAAGGCAGATTTTTATGTGGTAAACATGGGTGGAACTGATGTAGTTCTTGGCATGAAATGGCTTCATGCAATAGGAGAGTTCACGCTTAATTTGCGTGACATGGAGATGAAGTTCACCATTGATGGCACAAATCATATTCTCAAAGCCATCAGGGACAGCAACCTTAGGGAGATTTCACTTCGGCGAATGGAGCGTTTGATTCGTAATGATATGGTAGAGTGGGCTGCTGAATGCAAGCTAATGCCTTCACAGTTGGATCAGCAAGCTTCTCCATACCATCCAGATGTGCAGGAACTTCGAATCAAACATGCGAAGGTATTCAGTGCTATTCCACCAGGCAGGCCTCCTGATAGAGGTATTGAGCATATTATAGAGCTGGAGGAGGGCACGAAACCAATTATGATTACTCCTTACCGGCACCCCAAGCGTCTGAAAGATGAGATTGAGAAGACTATTCAGGAGCTGTTAGCTATGGGGCACATCAGGCCGAGTAAGTCACCCTTTGCTTCATCAGTTGTTTTGGTGAAGAAAAAGGATGGTACACTTAGAATGTGTATCGATTACAGAATGCTCAACAGGAAAACCATTAAGAACAGGTATCCTATTCCTCGGATAGATGAGTTGATAGACGAGCTTCATGGAGCTTGCTACTTCTCAAAGATTGATTTGAGAACAGGTTATCACCAGATCAGAGTTCGAGAAGAGGACATAGAGAAAACTGCGTTCAGATGTCACTGTGGACACTTTGATTTTTTGGTTATGCCATTTGGGTTAACCAATGCTCCAGCCACGTTTCAGTCGACAATGAACAGGGTTTTCCATCCTCACTTGAGGAAATTTGTTTTAGTGTTCTTCGACGATATCCTGGTTTATAGTAAATCATGGGAGGAAAATATGGTTCACTTGGATGAGGTTCTGAGAATACTTGACAGGGAGTCCTTGTATGCCAAGGAGTCCAAGTGTGCATTGGGCATGGCAGAACTTTTATATCTGGGACACATCATCAGCGGTGCAGGAGTCAGCATGGACCCAGAGAAGGTTCGAGCCATCATTGATTGGCCTACACCTGAGACTTTGACACAGCTCAGGGGATTTGTAGGATTGTGTGCTTTCTATCGTCGGTTTGTTAGTGGGTTCTCGCGGCATGCTGCGCCACTAACCGATTTGACTAAGAAAGGTGCTTTTGAGTGGACACCACTAGCACAAGCGTGCTTTGAGAAGTTCAAACTTCTCATGACTTCGTGTCCTGTTTTGTCTTTATCGGACTTCACTAAACCCTTTGAGTTACATTGCGATGCCAGTGGTGAGGGTATTGGTGCAGTTATTATGCAGGATCGTCACCCTATAGCTTTTGAGAGCAGAAAGCTAAGAGGGCCTGAACGGAGTTTTAGTATCTATGATAAGGAAATGTTGGCTATCATGCATGCGATGGCCAAATTCAGGCAATACTTGATTGGTAGTAAGTTCACTGTGAAAACTGATCATAATAGTCTGAAGCATTTTCTTGGACAGCGAGATCTTAATGAGAGACAACAAAAATGGGTCAGCAAGCTTCAGTCTTACGATTTTGACATCTCTTATGTCAAGGGCACTCAGAATGTGGTTGCTGATGCTTTATCTCGCCGTCCTCACTTGGGTTCTATTACATTGGTTTCAGAAGACTGGAGACACCTGATTGTAGCAGAGTATGCTAAGGACCCATGGGCCTCTAGCATAGTAGATGGATCAGTGTTGGATGACAGGTATTCACTTGTAGATGACCTTATCATCTACAAAGGGAGGATTTTATTGGTCCCAGGTTCTGAGATGAGGGACAGGGTTTTGAGGTCATTGCATGATTCACCCATGGCGGGACATCCCGGGTACTATAAGACCTATCGGCAGGTACGGGAGAGATTCTCTTGGAAGGGTCTCAAGTCCTATGTTCTCCAGTATGTCAGGGAATGTCTTGTTTGTCAGCAGAACAAGCAAGAGCACACATACCCTGCAGGTCTTCTACAGCCGCTTCCTATTCCTGAGAGGAAGTGGGATTGTTTATCCATGGATTTCATCACGGGCTTGCCAAAAGCTCAAGGGAAGGACAGTATTTTCGTGGTGGTAGATCGATTGACGAAATATGCACACTTTTTCGTAATCACTACTACACACACGGCTACTCAGATTGCTGATTTGTTCTTCCGAGAGGTATTCAGGCTGCATGGTTTACCTCGCAGTATAGTTAGCGACAGGGACAACAGATTTATGAGTAACTTCTGGCAGGAGTTATTCAAGCTTTGTGGGACAGAGCTCACCCCTAGTACCAGCTACCACCCCCAGACAGATGGGCAGACAAAGATCGTCAACAAATGGGTGGAAGGGTACTTGCGTAACTATAGTTCAGGGCAGCAGAAGGCATGGGTGAGGTGGTTATACTTATGTGAGTACTGTTACAACACCACCCATCACATGAGCATCCAGATGACACCATATCAAGCGTTATATGGATATGACGCTCTGAGATTTCTTGATTTATTGCTGAGTGACAGTAAAGTTCCTAGTGCTGGTGATTTGTTACAGGAGAACCAGGATATTATGAGAGCACTTAGGGAAAATATACAGAAAGCCCAAAATCAGCAAAAACAATATGTTGATCAGAGACGAGTAGAGCGGTCTTTCGAGATCGATGATTTGGTGTACCTGATGCTTCAGCCGTATAGGCAGTCTACCCTTCGCAAGAAGGGCTCCGAGAAACTCAAGCCACGATACTATGGACCTTTCAGAGTTGTCAGACGTGTGGGTCAAGTGGCTTATGAGCTGGATCTTCCGGTGGACAGTAGAGTTCACAACGTGTTCCATGTGTCGCGCCTCAAAAAAGCATTGGGACAACACGTAATTCCTTCTATTGATTTGCCACCCTTAGATGATGAGGGCAAATTAGTTTTGATACCTGAGGCCATTCTGGACTCCAGAGAGCGTCATCTTCGGAGGCGGGTCATCAGGGAATACTTGGTTAAGTGGAGGGATCTACCGGCAGAGGATGCGACGTGGGAGAGTGACAGTGTTCTTCAGCATCCAGCTTTGAGTTTGCTTGTGGACAAGAAAATTCGGGGAGGGCGGACTGTGATGTCCCCTCGCTAGACAGTTCTCGAGAACAGAGCGTTAGCCCTTTATTGGACCCTTGTGGGCTAGCCAGCTTGGATAGAGGGTCAGTGGTGCATTTTGGTGAGTTTGTTTGTTCGTGTTTTCAGTGGACAGTGTTTAGATCACAGTGAGCGTTGGCATTCCAGGAGTTCGTCGCTTCTGACGGCACGAGATTATCCTGAGATTTGAGCATTTTACGGGATTTTAAGTGATTAAGTTAATTTATTAACTTAAACGCCTTTTTAATTAAAGTCACATTGACTTTAATTATATTTTATATCACTTAAATGTCAAAAGGGAAACTTTAATATTTTAATATCTTAAAATATTGAAAAGTGCGCTCAAACTATTGAAAAGGATTAAATTAAAATATTAAAATATTTTAATGATGAGAAAGGCCGTACATTTCTTGAAATGCGTGCCATTTGGTATAAAGGCATTTCCTGGCAATAGAAACTCACTTCTTGACTATTTCGATTTGCCTTGTGCATTTTTCCTTCTGAGCAATATCCTGTGACCAGGGTTTGATCATTGTGTCCATTGGAGAACGGAAAACTCTTCAGTGTTGAGTACTCTTGAGGCTGTGAAAGATCAGCTGAATCAGTACAGGTTGAGGGCTTCACACAGAAGTTCTACAGTTGCAGACAGAGGATTTATTTATGCAGTTGTTTGTTCTTCAGTATAACAATTGAGGGTTTCTTGGTGGCGCTTCCTTCATCAGAGGCAGAGGTTTCCACAGAGTCTTCTTGCATTGTTTTCCATAGCCGTACGGCCAGCATTGGGGTTTGTGCCTTAGAAAGGCGTGTGAAGTGAAAGAGAGAAACGCCTTCCTTTTGGGCTGGTTCTGACTTCTATCATTGGCGCCTAGTCCTTTCAGAGCTTTGTGACCAATTTCTGAGCTGGAGAAACCTTGTCTGGAGTCTTGGCGTGCATTTATGCCTGTTTTCACCATTTCCAGCTGTAGATCTGGCCAGTTTCTTATTTAAATAATCTGGAGCCTGATTGGTATGTTTATCATTCTTAATCTATCTGTTGGTGTTAGATAATACATTCTGTACTTTCAATTTGAAGAAATAAGTTTAAATTTGTCTTTTATGAGCAAAAATATGCTGCGCCCCTTCTCTTCTGTCTACTAAGATTTCTCTAAAAAACTCTAAAAACACTTTTAAGACTTAAGAAAAGAGGGTTTTGAACTGAGAGCCAGCAGGGCTCATCACAATAATGGTTTGAACAGGCATAAGTGCTAACTTCAGGATTTGTATCAAATGTCAATGTTGTTAGGACTTAGGAGCCTGTGCAATGCCAAGAAGGTTACTGTTAGTGTTAGAATCTGGGGCCCCAGAAAATTCTGATATACTGTACTATCCAATCAGACTAATCAAACCTCTTTGTGGTGGCATGCAAACAATAAATATTAACTTCAAAATGATAGATAGAAAATTGGCTGTATTATATCACACATTATAAGAATAAAATTGGATTAGAATTGTGTATATATATGTATACCCACACACACACAGAGAACTGAATAATGTGGAGAATAACGACAGAGGATATAAATAACGAGAACATGAAAAACATGAAAAAGAAACAGAAGATAATAGTCTAGTTTCTTTCATTTTCAGCTTTGCTAAATCTGACTTCCCAGCTACACTTGTAATATCATGATTGCCCACTTTCTTGCAACCTAGACAAAAATAATTCCCTCATAGGTAAGTCATATTACTTTCTCTATTTCATTATCATTTTTTATTTATTTAGACCATTATATATCCGTTTTCTGAGTCATGTTTGTAATCTAGATGTATCCCTTTTATTTATATTCTATAGAATTTCAATCCTAGGATTGGATGCAGTGTGTTTTTCTTCATTCCTTTTTTAAAAGAAGATATAGTAACAAATGGATTCAAAATACAATGAACTTAAAAAAGACAAAGAAATCAGAGAGAACACCTTACCACCATCACAAGAAGTAATTTTTGGAGCGTCGCGGGTTTCAGATGGCCCAGTATGTTGGCAATTATATCATCTCCTAAAGAATAATTCTCTCTTTCTTTCTGATCTAGAGTCTGATCTGCCACTTCAATAGACTCGGAATGAATTACAACAGCACCGCCTATTTTTTCATGTACATATGAAATAAGAGTATTGAGTAGGTGTGACTCAAAAGAATCCAATTTCTGTAGGACATAAATATTTTTAAACTCAGCTCCATGAATGTTGCATCCACTGGAAGTTGGACCCAAACAAGAAGGGTTCAGGTCTCTTGACTGGCAAGCCATGGTGTCACAATTTTGTTCCTTCTCAACATTGCCACTTATCTCCTGTGGAAGAGAAGAATGTATACCTTTATCCACAGAACAAACAGTCACTGTTGACCTTCGGGTTTCTGTTTCTTGTAAGGAATTTCCCAACTCATTGGGTGACTGGTCATGTTCCATAGATCTCATCTCTCTTGTGAAGCAGTCTTCTGAACAAGAAACCACATCAGAAGCATGTTTTTCATTACCATCTTGAACAACAGAAAACAACTTTTCCTTAAGGTTATATTCATCAAAGCTGGTCAATCCTGTAAATTGTGCAGCAAGAGTAGGTCCCACAATTTTTTTCTCCTCCAACTCTTCTATATTGGAATTGGCTAAACAGTTGTGATTTATTTTATCTGTTTCTTCTTTTTTATGTTCAATAACTGATACTTCTGTTGTCATTCGCTCCTGCCCTATTTGAACACATGTCCATTAAAAGAGTGATTTAGCACTGACTTTAATTGCATAAAAGAACCCATATCAAAGGCATAAATACAAAAAATGGCTAGCATTTAGTTCCACATAAACGTCTAGCTATCTAAGAGAACACTTAGTACTGTTTACTGCAGAAGACAATCCATCAGCAAATCACCAACAACCAAGAGACAGAATCAAGTCTACAAACTTGTTTCAAGATTTTAAATATGCTTTGTAAATAATTGAATCAAACATAAATGTCTCATGACCTAGGATGACACATTAATAATTCATCTAAAGACTAGATAAGACATCTTATGTTAAGGAAGCCTTATGAACAGAAATTAACATTTGAACTGTCAAGTACAAGTTCAAATCAAGTGCATGACATGCTATCTACCTTTATTATGCATGCTAGAGTAAATAAAATTATGGAGGAAGCATTCTAAAATACTGGAGACATCTCCTGATACTACACCATAAATATTTTAAAAGGATAATTTTTTATGGACAAGATAAGATAGATAACAAATTCCAAAAAACAACAAACTGTGAGAAATGGATAGAATGAACATATAATAAATACAAAAAACATCAAAACAGATGAGACATCTAAAAAATAACATGGTCTCAATAAGTCAAGCCCCAAAGAAACAGAAACAGCATGTTATACAGATTTAGAATAGAAAAGATTTCAAATATTGCTCCAACCATCAAAGGACCTAGGAAAAATGCTTATTGCCAACCAAAAGGTATAAATATGTTTCAGCAAACAAAGAAAGCTTATTCCCTTGTCCTTAACGTCAATCCTACCACTACATAGAAATTTTGTAATGTTAGAATTAATTTTTTTGTGTCAATAGAGTCCTAGTTGTTAGGCCCTAAAGCCATTATTTATTTCTTTTATTTTTTATGCAAAATTCCTGTTTTTTTTAACCTTTTGTGTATGGACTTTCACTTCCGTTAAGAGAAGTTTGATCTTTAGAGAGGTGGCTAGAATTATTGTTATTTTGTAGATTACCCTACACCTCATTTGACTTTTAACCAAGATTCCTTGGAGTGTCACTTCCTTCTTAGATGTCACCATATTCTTTTATGAGGAATATTAGTGTAACATAATGTCCCCTTTTTGAAATGGGATTATAATAATAATAATAAATTTAAATATCAAACAATATAATATAATATAGTTACAAAATATAAAATTAAAGTTTACTTTATCGAAGGTCAAGGGGCATGTGAAGAATCATGACTATTGAAGGGAAAAAATATATAAGAGACACCAAACAAGGAGAAGTAACCACCATATGAAGAATACATCTTTTATTATCTGATTATTACTCCTTTGGAGCATGGAACTGCGGTTCATTTAAGTGAGGATGAAACCTGTAATGTCCCCACTCTTGGAGTGACATCTTGGTGGTCATATTCTAGCCCATCCAGCATTCCCGTGGGTTAGAAGGCATGATTAGGGAATGATTTTTAACCAAGCGTATCAAATTTTGGTGTTTAGAAATTATCCTTAACCAAGCAAGCATAATGGTGATCTTATTTTAACATTATCTCATGGCACACAAGGAGGTCAAAGCAAGTAAGAAGGTCTACTTGCTGGTCAAAGCAAGCAAGAAGGTCTACTCAAGTCAAAGCAGACAAGGAGGTCTATTTGCAAGACCAAGCAAGCAAGGAGGTGAGTCAAACTCATCAAATCTGATCAGTTTCTAGAAGCTTCCCCTCCTATGGTGGTTTAGGTGACTTAAGGCGGAAGATACCATAAATTAATATTTTAAGATCAAATCTGATCTCTTCCTTGGGGCGGCTGAAGGAAGCTTCCAAGATAGAATTTTATAATCTCCAAAAAGGCAAAAAGGCAATCAGATTCTTCTAGGAAGGTTTGGGAAACTTAGTCAAGAACTTATTAATATTTTAATTAAGCAAATCTGATCCTCTTTGAGTTGACTTGGGCTAGGTGCCTTAGCCTTGAAGCAAGGTGAATTTTTTAATGAAAACAAATCTGATTTCATTCCTAGGGCGGTTTGGTCTTAAGGCCTTATTTAAAGGAGGCTTGGGGGATGAGAAAGACATGTTATTGGTATTATTATCTTGTTTGTTGAGAAAGATCTCTTGATTGAAAATAGTTTCAGTCGATTCAAGGTGTTGCTCCCTTGAATTCTGTGGTTTGGTGATGTCCCCATTCCACCTTGTGAGGTGATTTCAAACATAAATTCATCATTGTGCTTAACCAGATTGCTTTAACACAAAGCTCAGTTGCAGATTGAAACTTTGATTTGGCAAGAATTCCCTCTATGCATTTGATACTTAGGTCCATTTTTGAGTGATTTAAATCTTCGAAGATTTTGATCGGACTTTCCATTTACAACCGGTCTTCAAGCCTGATCATCACCACTTATCTGTTGGAATGTTGGCGACTACAACTTTATCTAATTACTGAACAAACTTAATTGTTTTTTCAGAGTCATCCTACACATACTTGCTTTATTCCCCATCCCTTTACAGCTAGGGTTTTGTCTTTGTGCTTTGGCTTTAGGGTCTAGTGTGAAGACCACAGAACTCAAAGAATCAGTTAACTCTTGGCAATATTCAATCTTTTCTGTTGTGAAAACTTCAGCTTGATCAAATAAGAGATAAGCTATCTTATGTTCTCTTGTTTGTATTTTCATCTTTGTTTAAATTCCAAAAACTATGTTCTGAATGCATCTTTTTTGTTTGGAATCCCTACACTAATCCCCACATACATGGTAAATTTTTGTGCAGTTGAGAGAGAACTACGACAGAGAATTTCAGACAGACCAAACAAAAAATTTCGGATTTAAGAATATAAAGGGGTTCTTGCAAACCCTAATTGAGACCATTGAAGAGATGAAAATACAGCTCTCAAAGAGTGGACACTATAAATCACATTATTATAGTTGATCTTTTAGTAGACATTATTAAAAATTTTAAGATAATAACATTTTCTGTTTATCAGCAAATCTGATTGCTATCTTTAACAGAGATATTTAATTGTGCAAATTCAATTAATTATCAGAATTACCAATTGGAAAAAGTATAGTTTCCAGTGTATATATTAATGTATAGAAATAAAAAATTAAACTCAATTGGATATTACAAAATATTCCCTCTAGGATATTAAAAATTTAAATAGGACATTAAAAATGGTATCAGAGCTGGATCTTGCCAACTTGTGAGTCTTCTTTTATATGCAATTTAGTAATAGAGCCAGCAGATATCATCAAAGAGAACTTATTTTATTCAAATGATAAAAGAAGAGAATATAGCAAATAGCAAGGGAAAAACTCCTTGGGGAAAGTTCTTACAGATAAATTTGAAAAGAAGATTGATACAACGATAGATATGTAAACAGAGTTAACTCAAATTTTGCCAACCCTCCTACAATATCATAGAATGCATAGTCGAAGAAAAATGCTCCTGCCACAAGTTTTGTGCCAATGACTATGACTAAGGATCCTATTATATCTAATAGTAACTCATCAAGTGAATGCACTCCACAAGTTCAAGCTCTAGTAAGAGGTTGGAGTACTACTACTAGTGAAATGATAATTGATATTCAATATTCATTATTGTGTATTTACAAAAGGAGAGGAAAACTCCTTATAAAGAAAATTACAAGACAATGTTTCTAAAAAGAAAACATGGTTAATTGAAGCAAACTAAAGTGGAAAACTAAAAGATGCTAAAACGAACTAAAGCATAAACCGAAGATACTAAAAGCTAACTAAGTTAACTAAAAGTAAACTAACGACTAATTAAAGCTAAGATGACCATTAATATTACAATTAATATTTTAAAACCCTCCCTTAATGGTCATCCTACAAACATAAACTAAGTCTACCCATATTCTGATGGTGTGCTTGTCATCAAAATGCATAATATGCAGACTCCTGCTCAGTATACTCCACCACTTGAGCACTCCGTTGAGACTCTTCCTAGTTGGACTTCTCATCAACTAACTGTTTTCTGCAATACTTCTGTATATGACCAATCTTCCCATAGTAATGGCAAGTAATAGACTTCTTGGAGCCCACTCTCACAGGAATTTTGCCTCATTCCTTTTCTTTGAGGTGGACTTTTCTTTGCCAATTTCATAGTGAAGTAGCATTCCTTTAACCTTCAGATCAGAGCAGGCTCCCCAAGCTGCCTTCACTATCTGTGCCAAAGAAACTTTACATTGCACAACTCTGTTTGTCAACTTCAGAGTCAAAGTTGGATATACCAGCCATTTGGTGGCGTTTATTCCAGTGCTAAAATGGGAGCATTGGCAAACTTTCCAAAGAGATCACCGCCATATCCTCCTATTCCATCTTACGACCAATGGCCTTTAGTTGATTGCGAATATCTTTGATTTTCGTCAAGTGCTTCTGCAAAGACACTTGGTCATCCATCATAATGGAAAACAACAAAGTCTTCAAGAAGAAAGCCCTACCCTTGTCAGAGATCTCATGGAGATCTTTCAAATGCTTCCAAATCTCCACAACAGATTTACCAAATGGTATTTTTGGTAACATCTCATCGGTGACAGATAACTTGAGAAGCATGACTACCTCCCTATTATCTCCATCATACTTGTCCTAATCCTTCCCCGCAGCTATGGGACGAACTTTTGTACCTAGAACAAGCGCATCTAGGCACCGGTATTCAAAGATGGTAAGCATCCTCTACTTCCACGTTTTGTAATTCTTTCCATTGAGCCTCTACGTATTTTCCAACATAACATTGAACAAAGACACCATCCCTCCCATTTTCCAAAGCTCAAAAAATGAGGTAACTTTGTGATCAACTGGCACAAACTCTGGACAATCAGCTGGCACAACTCCACATTTTTTCAAAAAATGGTCTAAAATGAGGCTCAAAAACAAGATTTTTCCAAAAAAAAAAAAAACAACTGAAACCCTCCCTACCAAAAAGCAAGATTTTTTGGAAAAAAATGTATTCAATAACTCTGAAAAGCAAGATTTTTGGACTCCCAAAGATCATCTCAAAAACTTCTAAAAGCAAGATTTTTTTCTGAGAAAAAAATCTTCAAAAAACTTTTAAAAAGCAAGATTTTTTCAGAAAAAATCTTCAAAAACTTCTAAAAAAAGCAAGCTTCAAAAAATTTCAGAAAATCAGCAAAAATTTTGTATAATTTTTTTCAAAAACTCTTCAAATCTTCAGAAATATTCAAGATTGCCTAGATCAAATCACGAACTCAACCCAAAAAAATGTGCATGAACAGATCCGTGAAAATCTTCTTCAAAAATCCGCAATTTCATGCAAAAGAAATCCTCAAATCTGCTTCAAGAAAACCCTTGAATTTCTTCAAAAAACCTGCTGCAACAAACCCTTCAAAAATCGGCTTCAAAAAACCCTTCAATTTCCAAAAAATTGGTTCACAAAAACTCTTCACAAAATTCCTCAATTTTTGTCTTTAAAAAAATCAGCTAAAAA